>RJWJ010025858.1:0-23489 GCA_004363605.1 Indri indri | reverse complement strand
AGGTTTAGGTGGGGCAACTATCTCCCTCAAAGTGGAGCCAGCCCTAAGCCAGGGCGAGGTCTCCTCTGGGAAGACCCGTGCACTTCCTTCAGGGTCAGCAGTGAGTTAGGCACATCGCGCGTGCGCTGACTTAGTGTTTAGCAGTTCCTCTGTGCCGGGCACTGAGTTGCTGCTGGGTGATGGCGGGGCAGTGCAGGGAGTATTACACAGGCACAATAGTAATAGCGAACATTCCATGAGGATTTGCCACGGGAACTTGCCACTTGCAGACGCTGGCTCACCTGTTTACATGTGTTGCTTCATTTATATCTAACGACACACCTGGGCAGTTTCTGCTCTCTGTAGTCTCATTTTATGGTGAAGCCGCAGTGAGGAGGGGTGAAGTCACTTGCATGAGTCCACACAGCCATTAAGTGGCAGAGCCGGAACCTGAGCCCATCGTCACTGTCAAGGTGAAGGGGCTTCCCAGCATGGTCCCTGCCTTGTGGTGGGAGCTCAGCAGTGCAGAGACATTAGTCACAGCAGCTGTGGCTGGGGAGGGTGGCTCTCCCTCCAAGGCACGTCCTCAGGTTGCTCAGCTGAAGTTGGCTAGATGACCATAACTAACCTTCTCTGGGGTCCTTTGAGCAGCCAAGATTGTCCTTCAGGTGTGACTTAGGCAAAACAACGTAGAAGCCCAGGTGAGATCTGGCAGTCCTGGGACCAGGATGGAGTTGTAGTTTTCCCCACCAGTCATCTCTCTTGAAACCAGAGGGCACAATTGCTGTTTTTAGTTGTTCATGTTGACTGTGGCCAGAAATAACTCAGTGTCTGTGAACCTCATGTGCGAAATGTAAATAACCCCTTCTCTGCCCTTCTTACTCTGTAGCTTGGAGAATCACTGAGATAAGAGATTGGAAAGGGTTTCCTTAAGCTCCAGTGACAGCTGTGTCCAGGTGTGCAAGTGTTATGTTGGCAGGAATGTGAGTGGGCATCAAGGAAATGAGATGAGATTTCATTTTTATTTCAGAAGTCAGTGAATTTAACCATGTACAGATTTGAAAAGCTTTTGTTTTGCTCTGTTAATGGAGAAAAGGAATGACTGCTTTCTTGTCAAAATGAAAATATACGGTTTTAAACTTAACCAGTTCCTGCCATTTTGAAATGTTTGCTTATTTCTTACTTTTTAGCAACGGAGGTAGACACGTTGGAGGGTTTGGCTCATGCCATGCAAACGAACCATTGTTAAGTCTTCTCTTCTAAAAGGATAGGTGTTTAGCAGTTGTCACATGACCTGAGCACCATAGATTCCCAAGGAGGCAGTGCACAACTTTGACTAGCCTCTTGTAGAGTACGTGATCCTGTCCAGTTGGACCTGAGCCGCTGGGATGTAATCTAAAGGCCTCCTGTGGATTAGAAAGAAGGCATAACTCTAACTCCAAGTAGGAGACAGTAAATGAGGTTCTGGCCTGGGTGTTACAGCGGCTTTTAGGACTTCCTATTGGTAAGACAAGGTCGCTGGCCCAGGTACTTTAGAAATGTGGCCTTAAGGTCATGGTTTTGTTTTCCTTCTTTGTGGATGATGGCATCTTGGTATTTATTGAGGCTAAGTGCTCAGTTTTCTGTTTTGGTACTGTGGGAGGATTCTGTAGCAATAGATGACATGGTTCTTGTCCTCAAGGCACTGACTGACTGTAAATATTACAAGACAACATAGTAACAAGTTCACCTTCCCAACTAGACTAGGAACTCCTGAAAACAAAGACAATGACTTGTTCTTCTATGCCCTTGTATGTGTAGTTGGTCCTCAAGTGTTATTTTCATGATTAAATGCCAAAGCATGTGGTATAACTTTTAACTGTGGATGACAAACAGTTTCAACTCAGGTGCCAGCTCCGCTCAGCAGGTGATCCCTGGCTGGAGCACCACGCGAAACTGCACCAGGGCTTGGGTAGGGAGAGAGAGTGCCGCCCAGTGACCACGGGGATGTCTGCTGCAGGGGGCCGGGGGGCAGAGGCAGCAGGCATGTGGGGGTCATTTGTTCACCCTGCTGAGGGCATCAGGCTCTCAAAAGTGGGGGCAAAATAGTACTCAGAGGAAATGAGCCTCTCCAGTCTTCCCTTAAAGAGTAGAGCAGGATTTAGAGAAACAGCTTTTGGTCTTGGAGAAGAGCAGTCACCAGGAGCAGGTGTTCAGTGAGTATGCGTCTATGCGGGACAGTACGGAAGCTGATAGACTGGAGCAGAAGGCGCATGGGAAGGGAGGGGGAATCCGGCAGGGCAGGGGCCCTGTCCCCAGCGGGCCATGCAGATATCAGTTGGTTGTTGGTAGTAGAGTGTAGACAGATTGCAGAGATGCTCAGGGAGGCCAGGAGAGGAATTTAGATGTGATACGGTCCTGTGCTTTTCAAGGAGCTTTCCCAAATGCTCCTGACACAATTAGCTGCTCCATCCCTCTCTTCCCCAAGGGAGACTCCTGGTACTCTGCTTGAGCTTCAGTTGTCATCTGCTCTGTCTTGGAATTTTTATATATGTATCTGCCATCCTCCTTGAGGACAGGAACAATGTCTTAGCCATCTTTGAATCCCCGGTGCTCAGGATCGTGCCGGGTATGGAGTAGATACCCTGAGTGGTATTGAGTTCAATTGAAATAAGGTGCCTGAACTGCCAAGCAAGGTGGAGTGGAGGTGGACAGTGCCTTAGAGGTGGAGCTGGGTGAGGAAATAGGAGGCTTGTCCCCGTGTCCCCAGGATGGGCAGGATGGGCAGCGAGGCAAGTTGAAAGCATCACGTTCGCCAGAGTGTGCAGGGTGCAGGAAACCAGTTGAAATTGAAGATGGCAATGGAGAATGGACAATATTGAAGGAGAACATTTGGAAAACTGAGCCCGGATGAATTTCCAGAGGCAGTGTCTTGCAGGGCCCCGGGTCCCGTTCTGGGAGACCATCACTGCACCTGTGGGTCATGGGGGGCCCGTTGGAGTAGCTGTCTCTTGAGGAATGAGGAGCTACTGAAGATTCTTTCTCTCAGATGCTTCAACGTTTTAGAGAAGTAGAGTGATCCTGCAGCTCATCGTATTTAGCTAGGACTCCCCAAAACCAAACCCAAACTGGCTTTATTTATTGGCTTTTATAGGTGAAAAGTCCAAGTGGGGAGGGGAGGGAATTTTTGACTTCAGGCTCACCTTGATCTAGTGGCTCTCACAGGGACCTTCGGGCAAGTGCTTGCTCCCACCTGAGTATCTCTGCTTGTCTGACTGACATCTTTGCTCCCCATTTTCTAGCTTGGCTTTCCTTGGAGTTGGCTCTTCTTCTCTGTCCTCCTGGCAACTCCAGGCTTATAGCCTCTCAGGGTCAAGTCCAGACAGTGATAGAACTTTGCAGCTAGTTGCTGAAGAGAAAAACCCGGGATTAGTGTTGATTGCACTTGATTGGTGTGGATTGGGATACGTGCTTGTCCCTGAACCGGTCACCTGGGCCACAGGCTGACTCCTGTGGCCTCCAGACTGAGAGTGGAGTAGCAGTGGAGCCGTTCCTGGAGGAAAGTCAGGTGCTGTTACCTCGGAGTTTTGCTGGGTGGCAACGCCATAGTCACCCGCCCCACCCAAGCTGCCTGTTCTAGTCGTGGTGGCAAAGCGGCAGCTGCCTTTGCTCTGCTGGTGAGTGGGGAGAGCGCCCTGCTGGCCTCCACAACCCCCGGCATGGTGTTGCCCTCTTCTCCTAGACCAGGTGTCTTTGAAGCTGGTCTCCATGCAACGGGCAGCCAGGCCACCCTGCTGGCCTCCTCCGTTTGTCATCTCTGGGCACATCCTGGACAGCATCCTGCCCCATCTGGGGGGTCAGGGGGTCACTGGACTGCTATGGGATCTCAGGAGGAACCTCTCTGAAGTTGCTCCTATGAGGACTGCGCCCACAGGAAGGAGACGTTTATTCACTCCCCCGGCGCTGGGGAGTGAGCCTCCGTTGTGGAGGGTTTCACATGTGCAGAGCTCTTCCCCGCTTTCTGCTTAATCTGATTGTCACCATAACCTGGGTGGGCAGGGCCAGAATGACTGTCCCTGTTTTATCGATGAAGGAACTGAGAATTGGGTGGGGTGAATGACTCAAACAGGGTGACACAGCTATACAGACTAGAATTGGACTCAGGGGAGACAAATATCATGTAAAAC
The DNA here is from genome assembly GCA_004363605.1 of Indri indri. Classification (NCBI taxonomy): domain Eukaryota; kingdom Metazoa; phylum Chordata; class Mammalia; order Primates; family Indriidae; genus Indri; species Indri indri. The sequence continues at coordinate 19,344 of RJWJ010025858.1, read as the reverse complement.
TTGTACTTTTAAACCACAGATGAAGAAAAACAAAGGCAAACTGACTATTCTAGCCAGTTTCTTTATGTAAATGTGGCGTTAAACCGCCCTTTGGAGGCCCTGTAAGTACATACTTCATTAATACCTGCAGGGGAAAAAATTACCTCTGTTTACAGCCAAGCAACTCTGAGCCCGGCCTGCCTGCTGGTCACCCTCCTGTGGTTCCCCCACCGGAGTTTTACTAGAGGTTGAATCAGCTTATCGAAACCGTGTATAGCAGCTCTGTGGCTCCCCTGGGTCACCTCCTGAAATGTGTAAGGCAGCGAGTGGGAGGGTCTCTCAGCAAGCCTGGCCTGAGCGTGCATGGCGACCTCAGGCGACCCAGCCACTTGAAAACACAGCCGCTGCTCTTGGTTCTCATTGCTCTCGCTCTTGCTTGGTTGCCCGCCCTCCCTGGGGTCTCCAGGCCCTCACGGAGCCTCCCTGCGGAGGCCGTGTTTGGACTTTGCTCATCCGGTCCTGAAGAATTGTCGTTTTCCAGCTGGAAGAGATCATCTGATTCCGTCTGCTCGTTTCACACATGAGAAGCAGAGGCCCGACCCTGTAGCCCGGCACCTGGGGCCCTCCGTGCCGCCCTCCCCCCTCACAGCCACGTGGGCCGCGCATCACCTTGCACAGCTGGGCTCTGGCTGAACACCCTGCCCTGAGCTGAGCGGGGAGGGCGGCGGTGAGGGAGCAGGGTGGCTGCGCAGAGGCTTTCCCTGACACGTTCATGGGCGTCTTCCTGGAATAGGGTAAAACTGAGGGCTCTAGTATCATGGAACTGCTTAGCAGGAAGGGATGTTTAGTAATAGTAGGCCAAAGCCTCTCATTTTGCCCATTTATTCATTTATAAATGTTTTTAAATATCTATTTTTGTGGCAGGCCTTGGGAATACGATGATGCGTGAAATAGAGATGATTTCTGTCCTTATAGATAATTTATTGGGGGGACAAATATTAAAGAGATAATTTTTTTAAATTAATTTTTATTCATTTTATTAATGAATCAATGAATGAATGAATAACAGGGTTTCACTTTGTTGCCCAGGCTAGAGTGCAGTGGTGTCACATAGCTCCCTGTAACCGCAAACTCCTGGGTTCAAGCGATCCTCCTACCTCAGCCTCCCGAGTAGCTGGGACTACAGGCACGTGCCACCATGCCCGGCTAATTTTTCTATTTTCAGTAGAGACGGGGTCTCATTCTTGCTCAGGCTGGTCTCAAACTCCTGAGCTCAAGCAACCCTCCTACCTCAGCCTCCCAGAATGCTAGGATTATAGGCCTGAGCCACTGCCATGCCTAGCCAAAATTATTTTTTTTAGTTGACAAAAATTGTACATATTTAGAGTACACAACTTGATGTTTTGATATATGTATACATTGTGGAATGGCTAAATTAAGCTAATTGACATTTACCTAACATACTTTTTTGGTAGTGAGAACATTTAAAATCTGTTAACAATTTTTAAGTGTACAACACATTATTGTTAACTATAGTCACCGTGTTGTACAGTAGGCCTCCTATCTAACTTTTGTGTACTTTGAAATTTTGTATACTTTGACTGACATCTCCCCAATCCCTCTGTCCCCAACCCCTGGCAATCACCGTGCAGCTCTCTGCTTCTTCGAGTTTGACATTTTTAGATTCCACATATAAGTGAGATCGTGCAGTATTTGCCTTTCTGTGCCTGGTTTATTTTGGTTAGCTTAATGTTCTCCAGGTTCATCCATGTTGTTACAAATGAAAGGATTGCCTTCTTGTTTTTAAAGCCATATAGTATTCCAGTGTGTGTGCGTGTGTGGTGTGTGTGTATTGGCCATTTAGATGTCTTATTTTGGGAAATGTTCATTCAGGTCCTTTGCCCATTTTTAAATGAGGTTACTTTTTTTCTTGCTATTGAGTGCCTTGTATATTTTGGATATTAACCCCTTATCAGATGTGTGGTTTGCAATACTTTCTCCTGTTCTGTAGGTTGTGTCTTTATTCTGTCGTGTGTTTCCTTTGCTATGTATAAGCTTTTTGGTTTGATACATCTTATTGTCTATTTTTGCTCTTGTTGCCTGTATTTTTGGGCTTTTATCTAAAAAAATCTTTGCCCAGATCAATGTGAAGAAGCTTTTACCCTATGTTTTTCTTCTTTTACTTTTTCAGGTCCTAATGTTTAAGTCTTTAATCCATTTGAGTTGATTTTTGTATATGGTGTGAGTTAGGGGTCTAATTTCATTCTGCCTGTGGATACCCAGTTTTACCAACACCGTTTATTGAGGAGACTGTCCTTTCCCCATTGTGTGTCCTTGGCACCTTTGTTTGAACATCAGTTGACCGTAAATGTGTGGATTTATTTCTGGGCTCTCTATTAAAGAGATAACTTTTAAAAACTTAAATTTCTTTTGTAACTTTGTCTGGGAGGTCAGTAAACGTTTTGCTGAGAAAATGACATTTCAGCTGAGCCTTGAAGGACAAGTAGAGCTTGTGGATGGGGAGACCATTTTGGATGGAGGGAACAGCATGCGGAATAGCTCCACTGTGGCCCAGGGCCACAGAAGGAATCAGTGACTGAGCTGGGACTAGCAGAAAACAGATACGCGGCCACAAGCCCCGTGCTCTTTCCATTCAACCACACTGGGATTGTTTTCAGCCCTGTGTCACAGAGCTGTGTCCTCACTGTGTCTGAAGAGGCGAGTTTACGTGCATGGTGGCAGGCAGCCTAGGTGGGTGAAGCAGGACGGGCAAAGGTGTGGAGCTGGGAAAGTGTCGGGTGTGCGTGGGAGGGAGCAGCTTGGCAGCGTGGAGAGAAGGGCTCCCCCAGGGCCGAAGCGGGAGGTTGGAAGAGGAAGCTAGGGAAGGATGAGGGATGAGGGCCCTACCCAAGTGGCTGCAGGTGGGGAAAGAAAGGGAAAGCCAGATGAGATGTCGAGATCAGCTCTTGTCTCAGCAGTTTGTTTATTCCAGACTTGTTCTAGAAAGGGTTTGTGGTAACTTAGATACGTAACTTGTTTTTTGTTTTTTGTTTTTTGATACCTATGCTGGGATCACAAAACCCCGTGTATTAATAGCCTGTTTATGTCTAGCTTTGTTGCTTTATTCCTTCCCTTTTTTCCTTCTCTACTTCCTAGTAGGACCTGTGGGTACCTTGCGTATGTCTGGCGTGTGCTGGATGCGGGAGTTGCAAATACAGTGGGGGCGACCCCTGCCAGAGGAGCCCTGGGTTCAGGGCACTGGTGCAACACAGAGGGCTGGGAGGGCAGCTCCTGGCAGGTGTAAGCCATGAAAGCAGAGAGGTGAATTTTAACTGCCCGCATCAAGCCTCTGTTGATGTTCTGCTCTGACAGCAGGCTGGGAGCTCTGCGAGGATAGGGTTCAGGCTTCGCTGGGGAGGACTCGGGTGCTCAAGGATGGATGGATGGATGGATGACCGTTCATACCTCAGTGCTAATAAAAGGATCCTTGAGAATAGGAGAGGAGATCACCAAGTGTAATTAAGGATTCCGGCATCTCCCATCCCCTGCTTAGTTGACAGTTTCTGTTTCTCAAGGTTCTGGGTAAGATTAACTGGCTGAGAGACTTCTTGCTGGTGAAATGTCACTGTTCAAAGAAGATAAATGAGGTTTCGGGATTAGATTTGAGCCTTTGTTTCTCCTGTTTCTCTGGAGGCTTAAGTACTTCTGGGGGACTTTTGTCCGTATATAATAGGGTGGTTTCTGGTTGTAGTTTTCTAAAAGGAGGTTTGCGTGGCCCTGCTCACTCAGGATCTCCTGCCGGTGAGAAGAAACCCCTGCCGGTGGGTCGCTGAGTGCCTCAGGTGTGGCTCCGCCTGGCACGTGGAGGGGGATGGGATGTAGGGATCATTTCGTCCTTCTGTTTATCCTGGGGAGGGGCTTTTAAGGTGCAGCCCTGCCCAGGCCTCCTGTAGCAGGGACGCCTCACCTGTCTGGTCCCGGAGGGTTCCTGCCCGCCCTTTCTGCCGTCCCATTCCTTTGCCCTTGCCATTGCTTCTTCCTCTGCTGCCATCCATTGCAGCCACAGCTCTCAGTGTCTCCTCTGTGCCACGTCTCGCCAGCTCCCTAGGCCGGGTGCACACCCCCACCTTGCCTAGTCGGGAACCTGACTTTCTTGTTGACTTCCTTTTCAAATGACTAACTCAGCACTCTTTTCTCAAACGAGCAATCCTTTTGTAAAGCAAATAATTATCCAGCTTTTCCCGAATGTTCTGCAAGATTGTTTTACTACTGCGTTAGTTTATTGTGGGGGTATACTTGTTTCCTAGGATTCCTTTTTAACGGCAGGATTAGGACCGGGATGACACTGGCGTACAGGCAGGCTGGTCTTCCTGCTCTGGAGCCGAGACTGCTCAGTTTGCGTTACGGTGCAGTCTCTGTAATAGAGGATCACATTAAAGCAAGGTTATATTTCTTATAATGAATTCCATCAAGTAATTCACCAAGGATTTTGGAAAGAGAAACCAAATTCTTTATAAAGGAGGGGGGAGAGGGCCAAGGAGACAGGATAAAGAATCTTAAACAATTCAGTTATACTAATAGCCCTTGTGCTATTGTGGAAAAATTACTTATAAATAAAAGCCAAAGAGGAAAAACAAGCTGTGTTTGGAGGTGTACTGTCTGTTCTCTGCCTTGTTTTTCTGCTCTAAAGTATAGTGTGCTGTCTTGACGTAGGGATGTAACTGCTATGAATACTGATGGCATAAAAAGCTTTTTTTTTCCTGTCTGGCCTAGTAAATAAAGCAGCAGGGATAAAAAGGGAAGAGGAATTGTAAAATCAGTGTGCTGTTTTTAGCTTATCTTGTTCCCTTAGAACTCTAAGTCTTGAAAACATATTGATGGTGATGGTCTGCATCTAGGGGTCTGGGTCTGATTTGAGTACAGTGGATTGGTATTTTCAGGGATTTTTGCCTCTGGTTAAAGTAACAGATTTCCTTTTCCTTTGAGCTTTCAGAGTTAATGTCACTGCCTCATTGAAGCCTTCCTGGATCTCTTCCCTGACCCAGAGTTGGTCTCTGTCCCTCAGAATATCGGCAGTAGTATGAATGGGTGATTGTTCGTCTAGTAGCTCTGCACCATGTGCCTCCTGGGAGCACTCCACGGGGGACATGGCAGAGTCTGGATAGCAAACGAGGGCATCCTTGTAGGTCTGCGTGTGGCATGAGAGGGCATCTCACATAGCACTCAGCCCAGCACAGAGAGCGTGGCTGTGGGAAGGGAGTGGGGTCCTGGTCAAGGACTGGAAGCTGCAGGGGCCTGAGGCGAGCCCGGCTGGGGACAGGATCTGTTAGAAGGTTTGGAGCAGGCACAGCTCTAGGTTGGGGGCAGTGAGGCTTCTTAAATTGTGAACACACTGACTATGGCTCACTCACACCAAAAATGAGTTTGTTAGACTGCTATGATGGTGTTCTGAGGAGCAGAAGAGCTCTGGTGGGCAGGTTCAGAAATGACAGGAACCACAATAGCTCTGGGACCTGGGAAGGAAAAACCGATGAGCTGTCTTTTATAGCAGCAGTCCCCTGCCTCTGTGGCACCAGGGACTGGTTTCATGGAAGACACTTTTTCCACGTACCTGGGGGAGGGAAGTGGTTTTAGGATGACTCAAGTGCATTACATTTATTGTGTACTTTATTTCTATTATTGTAATATATAATGAAATAATTATGCAGCTCACCATAACGTAGAATCAGTGGGAGCCTTGAGCTTGTTTTCCTGTAACTAGACAGTCCCGTGAGGAGGTGATGGGAGGCAGTGACTGATCTGATAGGAGAGCTCAGCAGAGACGCGAACCATGGGGAGCGGCTGTAAATAGAGATGAAGCTTCGCTTGCTCACCTCCTGCTGTGCAGCCCAGTTCCTAACAGGCTGTGGACTGCGGCCCAGGGATTGGGCACCACAGTTTTACAGGACCGGTGAGGAGTCAAGAGTGGGGTGAAGGCTGGGATGCACAGTGATGGCTGGAGGGTTCCCCTCCTGGTCAAGTGGGAGGACCCTGGGCAAGCCAAAGGGACGTTCTTCCACGCAGCCAGTGACAGAGGGGCAGCACCCTGGCAGCACGCGGCTAGAGCACAGCGGGGCTTAGGCATGATTCACACTTAAATGTGAAAGGATGTTGGTGCTATTGCAAGAAAATATGTAACAGGTGACAGTATTTCGTAGAATTAGACCTCTGGAAATCATCCTAAAATGAGTATTTTTAAAAAATGTTCTAAAAAAATTATTTCTTTCGAGAAACTTAAATTTTCTGTTTAAAAACTCACACAAAGTTGCATTTATAAAAATATGTCTATAATAGTGGTCACATGTGACACAGCAAAGTTCTTTTTGTTTTCCTTTCTGTAATCAGTTGTGAAATAGAAGGGCCAGGGAGAGGTGGCCTGAACCTTTGGCCTGGCCAGAGGGCTGAAGATACAGAATCCTGTCAGCTGCCTCTTTTGTGACTCATGGAAGTTCTCTGTGTGCACATTTGAAGCCATCAGCCCCCATCCCTACCAGGCTAAGCTTCTCGAGGACAGGGACCATCATGGGGACATTTTTCCTAATCTCAGCTCCTGGTACAGTGCCTGTTGTGCAGAAGAGGTGCTTGCTAAGTGTTTCCTGAGTCAAATTTATTTTATTCTCATGCACTAGGCATCTTAGTAAGTGAATTCCATGATTTCCATTTCCCTAAGGTATTGGTAACTCTCCTCAGGTCCCACTAATATTCATAGAGGACTTTATAGTTCATATCGAAGAGTTTTAATTGCTGATGATTTTTTGCTTAGTTATTATTTAAGTAGCTTCTTGCTAAGGGATGCCTCTTGTAAAATTAATTACATCTCCATCAGTCCATATTCCTACTGAAACCAAAGCCACGTACAGAAGACACTCATAAACAAGGACAGAGTCAAAGTTTTTAGACCCGCTGATTGATATGTTTTCTACAGCTTGTGGAGTTGCATGGGTTGGACCTGGAAAGGCTCTAAGAGTCACCCAGCTCCTGGGTGGCACCTCCAGGGTCTATGGCAATCAGATGGGAACGGCTGCTGGGGTGGGTACAAGAGAAGGGTTTGGAGGCTGAGCCCAGGCTCCCTGGGAAACTGCGCAGTGACGGTCAGCAGTGTCGACAGGGAGAGGTAGTATACCAGTGAGCAGGCAGGGTGTTTGCTATCCTGAATTCACCCCCTCACTGTGCGGATGTGGAAACTTATGTCCAGAGGAGGGGAGGGACTTGCCCAAGGTCATCTTGCTACTCAGTGACAAAGCTGACTCTGGCTTAGAAGTCAGACATAAACCCAAGAGGAAGAGGGGGTCAAAACAGATGCATCTTCATTTCTTCCAAAGGACGTTCTGTTCAAAGCTGCTGTTGGAATATTTGTTGCACCCTTGTGCTTTTCTGGGCCTGATTTGGCAATCTCAGGAGGAAAACCTGCTGGGTTTTGCAAATGTGTGCAAATAACAAACATGCCTGTTACATCCTAGGCAGACTCATTGCACACGCATTAGGGCAGGTGGCAAAATGCAGTCATGCAGCCTGGAGTGAAGTGTTTTGCACTTAGTTGCTTATGAGAAATTCAGTGTTAGAATTTAAATGCCTTTCTGGCGCAGGTGCAATGTAATTGTTCCATTTCTCATAATAAAACTTTGCTTGGAGGAAAATGCTTATATCTCTGAGATGTTGATTCTAATCTGTTTCTTTTTGTTTCCATTTTCTTCCTTTTTTTTTTTTTGGTGTGTTCTTTGTTTCTCTTCACAGGAAAAAGTAGAATATGCCTTCCTGATTATTTTTACAGTCGAGACATTTTTGAAGATTATAGCGTATGGATTATTGCTGCATCCTAATGCTTATGTTAGGAATGGATGGAATTTACTGGATTTTGTTATAGTAATAGTAGGGTAAGTCCCTTTTACTTTGGGGAAATGTTTATTTGGAAAATGGGAGATGGGGGTGGAGAGTGGCAGAGAACAGTCTTTTTAGGGAATGTGATTGCTCTTCTATGCCAGCTATTGCACCAGCACCTGTCAGGAGTCCTTAAGGACTGGTGATGCCGCTGTCAATCTCTGGGAAGAGACTGGCTTGAATTTTCTCATTATTGTTACTCCTCTTCTCAGTAACATGTTATAGAAGGGAGTCTAAGCCCCTCATGTGAGAGGCTTTACCTTACGGGGCCTTGGACCTCCACAAATAGACCAGCCCTGTTGGTGATGAGAGTCAAATGAGTAGATCTCTTACTACTTAGCACCATGTTAAGTTAAAAAAAATAATAATAAAGCCTTCATAACACTGGGGTACTCTGCTGTTTAACATCTCTTGAGCAAAGTTGTTTTTTTCTGCTGACTTGTGGGAGAAGCTCTGGCATACTATCTCATTTTAAATAACTAAACAAGTGTCTGAATAATGTCACATGTCTGGCATAAAATTAAATAAGCTAAAAAATGCAGAGAAGCAGGTGTTCTCCCAAAATCCTGTTGCAGGAAGAAAACACTGGTAGTTTTAGTTAAAGGAGAATGTTAAAATAAAAAACAGTGGCCTGTGTAACTCTGGTCCTTCCATACCTGGAAATGTTGCCAGCAAGGAAAAAATGAATCCGTGTCAGAGGAACGCTGGGTCTTTGGACCAAATACCCACATAGGAAGATAAGTTATATCCCATCTCTGAGTCTTAGGTATCCTAGCTGTAAAATGAATTGCTCCTAAAATTACATTTATTTCTATAGAGAGAGATTTTTAAATAGCCTTTCTGTTTTCATCTTCATGACTTTGGTCAACTGCCTTTTTCAGTTGAGCAAGGTAATTTTTCTTTATGATGATCTTTTTGTTATGAATCCTTTGATATATCCTTGGAGACTAATTCCGCTGGGTATTGGGATTGAGTGGGATTGGTCTGGAGCCTGTCCTTTCAACCTTGGAAGTTAATATGGGATACAAAGTGGTGGCCCAGTGAGATGATTAGACTTGTGGGGAGAAAAAGTTAGCACCTAACGGGTACAATGCACCTTGTCTGGGGGATGGGCATGTTACAAAAGCAATTTATGTAACCAAATCATTTGTACTAGCATGATATTCTGAAATAAATAAAAAATAACAAAATAAATACAAATGAAACATTCATAAAAAAAAAAAAAAGAAAAAGTTAGCTTTTGCAAAAACCACCACAGTACATTGGCATCTAAGGCATCATTGCAAAGGTAGTCCACCTAAAACGAACAGGTGGCGGATTTGTGCCATACCTTCCTGTGTGTAGTGGACTCTATCAAGGAATGGCAAGCAGAAGCCTTGCAGATCTCTTGGTTCTGGAATAATTTTTCTGTGCCTTTTCTGCCACTGGACTTTTGTTCAGCTAAAAAATAGAGATGCTTAGCTCCATTTCTTTTGTCATCATGCTACGATCACTTTGGCTTACTGCCTGGAGACATTTTTCACACAATAGCACAGCACAAGGATGGGGAACCAAGAGGAGCATGGTAGTCTCATTGGGTTAAGGAGATAGAGGCAAGAGTTAGGGGAGGCTAAGTAGGTGAAATGTGACAGATAAAATATGGGAAGAGAGAGAGCTATTCAGAGAAAGTTCCATAAATATGCCTTGGGGTCCTCTTCGGTTTTGGTTGAAGACTAAGCTATGCTTACATGGGTGTGAGTCTGTGATTCCAGGCAAAGAATACTACTAGGGAAAAGAGCAAAACTGGCGGGGGGAGGGGCGTAAAATGGGTAATAACAAGAGCCCACAAAGGACTGGATGGTGTCCAAGTCCTGACTACCCAGAGTGGAAAGACCTCATTAAACACCCTGGATTGACAGTAGAGACCCCACAAATGCCATTATTAGTAGTGCTAAACTTGCCGTAGAGCAGGGGTCAGCAAACTATGGCCAGTAGGCCAAATCCTAGCGCATCTAGCCTGCCACCTATTTTTATAAATAAGATGTTATTATAACATAACCACGTTCATTTGTTTACATAGTTGAGTTTGAGTAGGTTCACAAAGCCTAAACTATTTACTATCTGGCCCCTTATAGAAAAAAAGTTACCAATCCCTGCTCCAAAGACTACTGAAATCCTTGCTAACAATGTTTGAAAAGAAATCTGGAAAGCAGCAAACTGATATGCAAGTAACTTAACAGCCTGCCAAAACAAAATCCAACTCTCTTTAAAGGAAGACAACAAAATCCAAATACTTAACAAGGTAACATTCAAAATGTCCAGCATCCAGTAAAATATTACTGGACATATGAAGAAATGTAACCCATAACCAGGAGGAAGTTCTGTCAATAGAAATAGACCCTGAAATGACAGAGATGATGGACTTAGCAGAGAAGGACTTCACAAAATTTTAAAAAGAGCTGTTATAAATATGTTTATGCACTTAAAGGGTTACATGACTGTAACGAGGAAAGATGGGACATATGAAAAAGAACCAAACGGGACTTCAAGAGGTGAAAACTATGTGTACAATGAAAAAAATCTCCTGGATTGGTCTAACAGCAGATTAGACACTAGGGAAGAATAAAATAAGGGAATTTGAAGATGTAGCAATATCACAAAGAGTAACAATCGAGAGAAAAAACGAACATCACCTGGGTGACCTGTGGGGAAATATCAAGTGACCTGACATATGTGAAGTCTCAGAAGAAAAAGGGAGAAAGGGGAGACAGAAAAAAATATTTGAAGACATGGCTCCGAAATTTCCAAATGTGATGACAAACACAAACTCACAAATCCAAGAACCTCAACAAAGCCTGAGCAAAATGAACATGAAGAACGTCACAGCAAGGCACGTCATAATCATAATCAAATTGTTAAAAATCAAAGATAAAGTCTTAAAACAGAGGACATCTCAGACTTCTTAACAACTATGCAAGCAAGAAGACAACAGGAAGATATCTTTAAAGTACTGGTGGAAAATGTCAACCTAGAATTCTTACTCACTGAAATATCTTCTGAAATTGAAGTCAAAGTAAAACCTTTTTCAGACTTTCCAAAGCTTGAGGGTCCAAGACCAACACACCTGTGCCTCAAGGAATGTTAAAGGCAGTTCTTCAAGCTGGAGGAAAACGACACCAGGTAGACATGCGGATCTGCACACAAAGAATGAAGAATATCAGAAAGGGTAAATACATGGGTAAATATGAAGACTTTTTTAAAACTCATTTTTAAATCTCTTTAAAGATAATTGTTTAAACCAAAAATAGCAACACCGTATTGTGGGGTTTGTAGCTTCTGTAGAAATAAAATTTATGACAACAATAGCACAAAAGACAGAAACGGGGAAATAGCCATATACTATTGTCAAGTATGTATACAGTAGCTGGAGTGATACAATATTATTCAAAGTTAGACTGTGATAAATTAAAGATGGATAATTGTAAACCTTCAAGCATGGATTGGCAAACTATAACCTGTAGACCAAATCTGGTTTAAGCCTGTTGTTTTTTCTTTTTCACATTGACAAAGTATTTTATTTGCCACCTGCTTTGGCAAATAAACTTTCATTGTAATTCAGCCACATTCACTCATGTCTGTGGCTACTTGGTGTTATAATAGCGGAGTCGAGCAGTGGTGACAGACCTATGGCCTGCGGATCATAGAATATTTACTATCAGGCACTTTACAGAAAATTTTTGTTGACACTTGTCCTAGAGTAGCCACTAAAAAAATAAAAAGGTATAGCTAATAAGCCTATAGTGCAGATTATATAGAATTAAAAAAACCTCAATCCAAAAAAGGCAAGGAAGACGAAGAAAAAGGAACAACGGACAGGACAAATAGAAAACAAATAGTAAGACGCTAGGTTTAAACCCAGCTAAACCTTCATTAAAACCCAGAGATTATCAGATTATACATATATGGTGTCTAAGCAACCTATTTTAAATATAAAGACACAAATAATTTGAAAGTAAAAGGACAGAAAAATATATACAATGCAAAAACGAATGAAAAGAAAGCTACAGTAGCTATAGCAATATCCAACAAAATAGACTTCAAAGCAAGGATACTATCAAGGATAAAGAAGTCATTTCATCAAGAGGATGTGACAATCCTAGATGTATCTATGCCTAATAACAGAGCTTCAAATACACAAAGCCAAAACTTATAGACCCAAAAGAGAAATAAACAAATCTGAATTTATAGTTGTATATTTTAATACTCTCTTGAGGAGTATTGATAGAACCTGTAGACAGAAAATCCCTAAGGATGTAGGGAGACTTAAACAATACCATCAACCAACTTGACCTAATTGACATTTTTTTGGGAACATTCCCTCAAACGAGCAGAATACACATTCTCTTCACATGCATGTGGAACATTCATCGAGAAACAATATTCCAGGCCATAAAATAAATGTCAGTGAATTTAAAAAGATTTGAAATCATACATAGTTATGTTTTCTAAGTGAATTTAGCAATGTTTCTGGATAAAAGGTCAGTGTAAAAAAATCACAGGAATTTTTATATGCTAGCCATAAACATTTGGAAAATGAAAATTTTAAATATTGCTATTTACTATAGCATTAAAAAACACGAAATATTTAGGTATAAATCGTTGACTAAAATGACAAAACCTTGCTAAGAGAAACAAGACCTAAATAAATGGAGTGATGTACCATGTTCAGGTATTGGAAGATTCAGTATTGTTAGGATCTCAGTTCTTCTCCAGTTGAACTATAGATTGAATCTTAATCTAAATCCCAGCAGGATTTTTGTAGAGATTGACAAGCTTATTCAAACATTTATATGGAAATTAGGATCTGGACTAGCCAAAGAAATCCTTAAGAACAAATCTGGAGCCTGGTTCTAAGGTTTACTCTAAAGCTACAGTAGGCCAGGTATGGTGGCTCGAGAGGCTGAGGTAAAAGGATCACTTGAGGCCAGGAGTTCAAGATCAGCCTGGGCAGCATAGTGAGACCCCATCTCTACAAAAAGTACAAAAAATAAAAAAATTAGCTAGGTGTGATTGTGTGCACATATAGTCCCAGCTATTTGGGAGGCTAAGATGGGAGGATCATTCAAGCTTAGGACTTTAGGGCTGCAGTGAGCTATGGCTATGCCACTGTACTCCAGCCTGGGCAACAGAGTGAGACCCTGTCTCTCAAAAATATAAATAAATAACTAAAATAAAGCTATAGTAGCCAAGATAGTGTGCTGCTGGCATAAGGAGTACACATAAAGATCAATGGAACAGAACAGGGAGTCTAGAAATAGACCCATAAGTAGGTGACCAGTTGGTTTTAGACAGAAGGGCCTTGAAAATTCAATGGATCGAAGAAACTGTTTTCAATAAATGGTGCTGGGAACAACTATCCATATGAAAAAAAATCTCCATTATTACCTCATACTACATACAAATATCGCCTTAAAATGGACCATAGACATATATGTAAAATCCAAAACTATAAAATATCTTGTAGAAAATATGGGAAAAAATTTTTATGATCTCAGATTTCTCAGGACACAAAAAGCACCAGCCATAAAAGAGATAATTGAAAAATTGGACTTTATCAAAATTTGTAACTTTTCTTCAAGACAATGTGAGGAAAACGAAAAAGCAAGGCACAGATTGGGAAAATACTCACAATATGTATATCCGACAAAAGATTCGTATGCAGAATATACAAAGAACTCTTACAACCCGATAGTAAGAAGGCAATCCAATAAATGGTGAAAGATTTGAACAGATCTTCACAAAAGAAGATACGTGAATGCTCAGCATTGCTAGTAATTAGAGAGATGCAAATTGAAGCTACAGCAGCACTGCATACTCACTAAATGTGAAAAGACTGGAAATACCGAACGTTAACCAAAACGTGGAACAACTGGAACTCTCATACACCGCTTGTGAAAATGGAAAATGGTATAATCACTTTGGAAAAATTTGCCCATTTCTTGCAATGCTAAACATACACTTACCATATGACCACATTACTAGTTCTACTCTTAGGTATTTATCCAAGATAAATGAAAACATATGTGCACAAAAAGTTTATTCATAATAGAGAAAAACTGGAAACAACCCAAATATCCCTCAACAGGTGAATGGAGAGACTCTTTGTGGTGTATTTATGTAGTGGAATATTACAGAACAATAAAAAGAAATGAACTGATGAATGTAACAACTTGGACAAATCTCAAAAACAGTATAGTGAGCAAAAGAAACTAAGCAAAAAGGGAGAACATATTATGGGATTCCATTTATATAGATTCTAGAAAAGGAAAAAATCTATAGCAATAAATAGCCAAGGCTGAGCTTAGAGGAATGATGACTTCAAGAGAACACAAGAGAACCATTTGAGGTGTTGGAAATATTAATATATCTTGATTGTGGTATTTGTTACTTGGGCTTATACATTTGTCAAAACTCATTGTACACTTTAAATGAGTGTGTTTTATGTTTAAATTAAACTGCAGCAAAGTGACTTAAAGTAAAAAAATCATCTAGGAAACTAACACAGACTGGACTCTTTGGGTTTTTTTTTTTCCTTAGTAAGTATGAAAAACCTTAGACTGCCAGATTATTTTTTATCTAAAATATGCACTAGATTGTAGTCAAAGAGTTGAAGAAAAGCTTTAAGAAAGAAAAAATACGAATTATGATGTCTTCATTTGAATCAAATTCCTACTCACTAAAGTTTCCAGCAGCAGTCTGTATCTCATCCCAATGGATTTTCCATTCCAAGTCGACAGTGACCTATTGCTTTTGTCAGGATTCCCAATAACCGAGACATTAAGGAAGTAATTGATATTTTTAAAATGTTAGCTGTTAATGTGACCACAGGAGAACTCGATGTGTCTACCAGAACTGACGTTATTTCTTTGGAGAAAAGTTCGCTCTAACCCAACTTTTATCCCACTCCTCTAATTTTCAATAAAAATATATTTTGAGCATGCAGGCTCCTTAAACTTTTGTGAAGAAGAACATGGCTCATTCCGGTGCTTCTGAATTTTGTCAGTTTGGGCAGCTCCTTGCCTTTTTTCTCCGGTCTTGGGGTAGACTTTTCATAACAATCTAGGATCAATTACTGCTTTCTCCTCATGTCCTTATTTGTTCAGAAACATGATAGTTTTTTTTTGGTAAGGGGAGTAGTGAGGAGAATAGAATCACAGAATTCTATTTAGAATGGCAAGGTCATTCTTTGGGTCACTTCATCCAGTTTTCTCATGTTACAGAGAGGGAAACTGAGGCCCAGAGAAAAAGGACTTTCCTAAAGTCTCCTAACTCTTAGGAATGGAAACCAGCCCTGGCCTCTTACAGCCTGCGCTATCCGGGAACGAGTCTGCTGCTTTCTGACTTGGGCTCCTCTCTTAGCGGGAGAGAGACATTTTTCACGTTTTCAAGGGCATTGCTGAGGAACAGGGAATAAAAGGACCACGAAGTGTACATTGCAAAACACTGATACTTGAAAGCAATCTTAAGTCACCACCTGCATAAATTACTTTCCCAACCCTTTGGGATGAAAATTCCTGTGGCTTCCACATTTCAGAAGAGTTTGAGGTTTTCTTTCTTTTTTTTTTCTTGGTTTTTATGAAGCTATGAATTTGTTTTGGAGGAGAGACTTTTCACTTTAGCCTTACTGCAGGGGTTTACAGTAATTAAAAATACACAAATGAGAGAGAAACCTGTCATAAATTTGATGTATTTCCCTCGTCATAACCAGAGAGAGCCTTCTATCTGAAGCTCTGTAAAGGTAGAGACCTGGCTTATTTTCCCTCCTGGCTGGGTTCATTGCAAATTGCTGCGCTGTTATTAAAACAAAGGACTGGTCTGTAAATGCCCCAGAATGACATGACTACCCAATCAAGACTGCAATCAGACCACCCTGGGTTTTATAGACTTAGTGTCTTGGCAATCCGGAGGCATGTGGGTGGGGGCAAAGTTTCTGCTTTGGCTGCTAGTTACACTTTAGAAACCTTTTCTTTGTTGCAGGGCCAATCATTCCCACAATCTGATTGGCCAGAGTTGATGGTGTTTGAAACGGGTAAATTTATATTTATTCTGAAAAATGAGCGATAATTCCAAAGAATAAATATTTATTCGAAAGAGCAAAAGTAACTGTTAAATGAGCAGATTGCCTGCAAATAGCTTTATCCAAAAAACCTTCTTAGAGTAGGAAAAAATTTATTGTGTCTGCCAGATACAATATTATTCACATTTCAAAAGGAAAAATGACGCTATTAATACCTTACCTCAGGTAACTGCTTTTAGCCTTTGCACAGCTCGTTAGCATCTGCGATTCACATCATTCGCTGTGCCTGCAAGCAGAAACAGGGGTGCGTGTCGGTGACCACACTGGAAGTGGCATAACGTGCTAAGGTGCGGGCCTTTGAAGTGATTCATCGATTCGTCCGCCATACGTTTTCTGAGCACTTTCTTTCTTTTTTTTTTTTTTTTTTTGAGACAGAGTCTCGCTTTGTTGCCCGGGCTAGAGTGAGTGCCGTGGCGTCAGCCTAGCTCACAGCAACCTCAAACTCCTGGGCTCAGGCGATCCTTCTGCCTCAGCCTCCCAAGTAGCTGGGACTACAGGCATGCGCCACCATGCCCGGCTATTTTTTTCTGTATATTTTTAGTTGTCCAATTAATTTCTTTTTATTTTTAGTAGAGACGGGGTCTCGCTCTTGCTCAGGCTGGTTTCGAACTCCTGAGCTCAAACGATCCGCCCGCCTCGGCCTCCCAGAGAGCTAGGATTACAGGCGTGAGCCACCGCGCCCGGCCTCTGAGCACTTTCTGTGTGTCAGGAACTGTTGTAGGCACCCGGCAAGAACAGACAGCTGAACAAATGACCAAAACACACTAAAACCCCTGCCCTGTGGGACCTGCATTCTAATGAGGCCAACATACCTGTACTTGAGTGTTGGTTCTTCCACTATTTGTGTGTCCTTGGGCAAGTTACTCCTTCCCATCGAGTTTGTTTTCTCACATGTAAAATGGTGTTAATAATTCCTGCCGCGTGACCTTTTGTTGAGGACTAGGGTAATAACGTATGTGCAGTCCTTATCATAGAAACGCTGGCCACCGAGGTTGGTATTGTTGGCATTTCAGTTTGTGACAACTCCACTTGTCGGTGTTGGGTCCCCAGTGAGCCCCCTCTTCAGTGGGGGCTGACTTTCTCGGCAACTCCATTGGCATGAAAACAGATGAGATTAATCCCCGTCCCAAGTCATTTTAGAGACGAGGGTCATGTTCAGATTTCACAGCCCAGTTCTTGGCCTCTGTCTTGCCTGCCTTTTCTTTAAGCAGCAGCCGCACCGAATTAGCTCTTGTTCAAAAATAACTACCATTATCATCCTGATTTGCTTCCATGGGTGACAGACTCTAACGTTTCTTTCTTTCTTTCTCCTTTCAGATTGTTTAGTGTAATTTTGGAACAATTAACCAAAGAAACAGAAGGCGGGAACCACTCCAGCGGCAAATCAGGAGGCTTTGATGTCAAAGCCCTCCGTGCCTTCCGAGTGTTACGACCACTTCGACTAGTGTCAGGAGTGCCCAGTAAGCATTTCTTCTTTCCTAGAGTCAGGAGTGTGCTGATTTTTTTCTTCTGGGTGGGTCTCACGACCATGAAATGGTGCTGCAAGGTGAGCTCCTCTGTGCCAGCCGGGGCCAGCAGGGCAGCCACGGTGGCCTCACTACTGTCAACAGACACTTTTGCTTGTACTGTCACTTTGGATCCTTGTGACAGCTCCAAGAGGGGGACAGGTGGTGATTACTGTCAGCCTGATTTTTAGAAGAGAGAATCTTCTCTTGCAGAGAGATGTGGCGGTGGCGTGAGGCCTTGCGTTCAGGCCTCCTGATTCCAGTCTGTTTTTCCTTCTCTGACAACACGCTGCCATCGTCTCCTCCACTCCCAGACCTGCCCCTGTGAACGTGGTGGGTTATACAGATGAGGGTACTGGAGGGCTCAACTGACTGCCTTTTTTCAAAGTGGGGAGCAACAGGGGACTCCCCACACTAGGAATCATGCCTGTCCAGCTCTGGGGAAAGAAGATGCATGCTTCAGCTTCCTCACCGGTCTATGGCGTAGAGTAGGGCCTGCCTTGAAGGTTGCTGTGAGAACTGAATGAGATAGTAGAGGGGGGTCCCTAGCATGGACATTCACAGTACAGCAGAGGCGCTCAGTGAGTGAGAGACTGTTGTCATCCACCAGATCCTATGATGCCGGTCAGTGCCAGGCCCTGGTCTGCTCTAGACCTCCAGACCAGGTTGGATGGCCCCTGAGTTGAAAGATGTACCCTGTATGTGCCCTGGCTGGCAGGCCTCCTGTCCTTCCACAGGGAGCGTGGGGTTTGCCCTGCTGGGCTCTGCTCCAGATGGGACTTCTGTGCTGGGGACTTCAGAGGGTAGAAGTCCTGTACCTGTCCAAGGACTGGTGCTTCTGGGGTGGTTGCATGCGCGTGGCTGGAACAGGGATATGGAACTGCAGGGTGTGCCTGTTTTTCACAACTCATAAAGCCATCAGGAAAGCACAGATCATTTTTTTTTTGCCTCTGCAGAAGTTCTTCATGAAATTTTATTAAACCTGCTGGCACTTATAATGCACCAAAATCCTTTGGAAAAAAATTTCCAAATTTAACATTTTAAAATGTTAGGAAGTGGTGTTTTATATGTACTTGTTTTTCCAGATGGTTCATTTATTTCCATTGAAAAAGATCAGCACAAGTCAAAACCACAGAACTGTCTGGAATCAATTGAGAAAAATAGAAATACCTTGGAAATGACTGGCTCTGTTAAGTGTAACATGATTAAATGAGAAGTTCAGTGAGCAAACATGTTCTTTCAGGTTTAGTTGTTATAGCATAATCTAATTTCAAAGTAACCACGACAGCTTTTTCCCCCAAAGAGCAAATGACAGGACAGCCTGCCTCTGGTATGTGGTGCACACAGGCTCTGGGGGCTGTGGCCTCGGGCATGAGTTGTGTGCGTGCAAGTCTCTGGCCACTGAAAACTCTCAGAACTCGCATGGCATTGTGTTGGGTCCCTCGGCTAATGAGGTTTTTACTAATCAACTAGTGCAGTGCTCCCAGATACTCTTGAGAATCACTCTTAAACTGTATTTCTTCCTTTCCCCAACAAAAATCACTGAAGTTTGATAGAGATCTGCATTTCACTCTCCCATGGGTCGACAGAGAGAATTGGGGGTCTGAGTCTCGAGTGAGGACTTTATGCCCATTCTTTAACTGCCCAGGTGGGAAACAGCTGGGCCCCTCATAACACCCAAATGGGCTTCTAGGGGAAGGGATGATGGGTTCTGGGACATCTATTTCCAGTGCTGGTTGGTAGCTCTGGCCTGGTGATTTCTTCTCTAGTACCTGAAATTGTTAGAACTGCCCAGGAATGTTTGACTATTTACATTTATCTCGGAAT
>RJWJ010025857.1:0-23496 GCA_004363605.1 Indri indri | reverse complement strand
CCCTCTTTTTAATATAATGTCATTTCTTTTTCCTTTATCTATTGTAAATATCAACACCACCAATAGCAAGTTAAGCATATGCATATAAGCAAAAAGAATAAAAGTGAATTATCATGCATAGTTCCACCACTAAGAGAAAGTCACCATCAATATCGTGACATGTGGTCTTCCAGTATTCTTCCAGTGCATGGACAAGTATTTCACTAAAACAGGATCATCATATGCACAGTAGTTTGTAACCTGATGTCTTTACTTAACACCGTCTCATAACCACCTGCCCAAATAATTCAATAGTCATCAGCATGATAGTCTAATGGCTGTGTTACACTCCATCCCAGCCAGGATATGCCAGGGTACCCAGGATTCAGACCTCGGGCCTCCTCTCTCTCTCTCTCCCCCTGGCCGACCTCATTCAGTCTCTGACAACTCCTCAGTGTGCATATGTCTATCTGGGACCTCTCTCGAACTCCAGACTCCTACATCTAACTGCACACTCTGCACTTGGATGGATAATAGGCATCTTAAATGTCCTGCATTCAAAACTGAGCATGTGCTACCCGTCCCCACTGCCTTCCCCGTCCCAGCCAGTGACATTTCCAGCCTTCCAGGTGTTCAGGCCTCGACCTTGCAGTCATCTGGGCCTATCCTCTTTCTCTCACACCCACATGCAATCTGTCAGCAAATCCTACAGATCTGTCTTCAAAACATCCAGATTCTGACCAGTTCTCATTTTCTCCCTGTTACCACCCAAGTTGGAGCAACCACCATCTCTCACTTGGACTGTGGTCATCGCTTTGTCACTGGCTCTCTGCCCCGACCCTGGCTTACTGCAGACTGCTTCAAGGCAGCATTGGATTGATTGGCTGAAACAGTAAAACAGATCAGGTGACTCCCCTGCTTGAAGCCCTCCAGTACCTTCCCACCTTATTAATAATAACATCCTAAATTCTTACCAATAACTCTGAAGGCCCTGCGTGGCGGGGCGGGGCTGAGAGAGCCCCTCGAATACAGCCACACACGGCTACCACTGCCCGCTCTGCGCCACGCCCGCCGACCTCCTCTGTGGTTTTCCAGCTCGCGTTCCCTTCTCTAGGCACCCATTCTTGCTGGGCCTGCTGCCTAGAACGCTCTTCTCTAATGGAGCCACATGGAGTGGAGCCTGTCCTCTCACTTCCTTCAGGTGACACCTCATTTGAGAGGTTTTTCCTAACCACCCTTACAAAATGGAGAGTAGTTCTCTGCCTTTCGCCATCGCTGCTTCGATGTTCTTCACGGCGTGCACTTTGCAGCTCTGACATCCTGCTGTGTCCTTGCTCGTCTGTCGTCTGTCCCCCCGTATGGAATATAAGCATCATGAGAGCAGGGTCTTCTCTGTTTTGTTCACTGCTGCATCCACCACACATAAAATGACACATGGCAATAAATACTGGTTCAAAGCATGATTCTGAGTTGCCATAGGTATATCCAGATAACAGTCAATTTTTTTCTCCTATAATTATGCTCCTGGTTTTCTTTTCCTACTTAAAAACTACAGTGTGGAAAATAGTGAATCGTAAAAAAGATGGAGGATGAGTTATTTTGCTTTATATCTTGCTCAGATAACTGTTAATGAATAACACGGTTAATGGTCAGCTGGATGATGAGATGAGGCATGTACAGAAAAGTTCCTCTTCTTGAAGGAAATGTATTTTCTGGTCAGTTGTTATTTTCATGCATCCAAAGTAACTGAGAGTGTCCAAACTGGCAGCGCTCATGTGCCTTGCCACTGCGCAGAACGCGGATGGCTGCATCAAAGTCTTCCCTCTTGCTGGTAGACTGCTGTTAGATCTGTTTTCCAAAACAGACCAGCGTCATCTATTTGAAAGCCCACTGAGTCAGTGACAAAACCTGGAGCATAAAAAGGAATCCTATATGTTGGCACTCACTAGCCTAACACGGCTTCAGCGCCCTCCATGCTGACAGCGAGGCAGGAGCACTTTCTCATCCCTCTCCTTGAGGTCCTCGAGCAGAATCCCAGCCTTCTGAAACTGCATCAGGGTTGGTGCCAGTTCTCAGACAACGATGCCCTTTTTTTCTCATTTCTTCAGTTCCATGTCCTATCTCCTGCTCATCGCTGATGGCGTAGCACGGTACTTTCCACGTAGTCCATCAACCAGGCTCTGCTTCCTGCTGTCCGGGCACAGCCCTCAGGCTGGTGCAGCCTCGGACCGGGGCAACATTTGTCATTTTCTTACTATTTTCCACTTTCACATATTGTCTTTGTTTCAGGGTCCACATTTCAGGAGGCTCTTTTCTCTCAAAACTTCCAAAAAAACTCCTTATGCTTTCATACTTTTTGGACATGGTAGTTAATTGACATTTGTATAGTCACCGAATAACCAAACACAAACACTGCAAATACAGGTGGAGACCAATAATTTGTGAACTTAGACCAAAATGACAGCATGAAAGTACTAAAATGACCTCTTGGCTGAGGCTAGAGTTGACAGGGTTTTTTTGGATTTTTTTTTTTTTTTACTAGAATAGTTTTATTTACACCTATGAAAGTTCTTAATGTAAACGTTGGTACCTGGAGGAACTTCTAAAAGGACAATGCAGATGTACAAAAGTTTTTACTAGGATAATCTGCAGCTTTGAAACACTGTATCAGGATCTATTCTCGTTTTCTAGTTGATAAGCGCCTGCTTAAAACAAATAGTCTATAAGCGAATTTCTTGTGAAAGTGTACAAGACAAATGTCTGGCTTTGAACTCTCTGTAGTTGCTTATTCTAAGGCCTTGGTGCAGTTTCCTGAGCAGCAGAGTGGCTGAAGGACCCCAGTCCGCGCGAACAGCTCATGTGGTGACAGAAAACTTGTTAAGTCCCTTCTCAGGACCTTGAGAATCCTGGGTTTCAAAGGTGCCTGCTTGAGTGCTTGTGAATGCTGCGCTTCAAAATGTGAATAGCAAATTGGGACTCTGGCGGATGAGAATTACTCAGATTAGTCATTTTGGTTAATTAAAATAAAAAACGATTATTAATTTTCATGTGGGAAAATGCAAAGATCTGGGCAAACCACAGTGTAATTAACAATACAGACAAAGCTATATGGTTTTTTTCCCTTACCCATCAGAGAAACTGTTATTTGTCCTTTAAATTGGATTTCTGGTTTTATTTTATTTATCTCATCTCCTTCAAGTGTATCTCACACCAGCATACAAACCCTAAGTATCTGAGCTCTTTAAAAGCGGTGATGAATCTAAGCAGCGATACTTAGAGTGCTTGCAAAATTACTGTTTTTTTTAAGAATTTGAAATATGCCTTCTAGTAATGAAAACAATTATGCCCACACTAAGATGAATAAAAAAAAATGCATAGCAGTCAAGTAACAAGGGAAATTATGGAAATAAATTAAAAATACAAAAAATCAAAACCAGTAAATATCACTAAGTACCCATAAAAATATAAACTCTTCTGTCTCCTTCCCCATGCCACTTTATCCCCTCACCCCCTCTCCACCTCATCTTGAAGGAATGATGTGAATTTAAGGAATGGTGTCTATTCCTAAAGTCCAATAACTTCTACTTAATAATTATTTTGGATAGGATTTATTTTCCCAAATTTAGTAGTACCTAAATGTGTCCCAATGAAGTCCAGTTTAAAGAACACATTCTATGGCAGAGTGTAGGGTACAAATATAAATACCAGAAGTTTCCAGTTTATAAACTGGGGGTGTTCCATAAACTTGCATGTCTATAAATTGTTCGGAACTCAGAATTTTTTTATCCTAAAGAAACCTCATTAACCATGATCATTAGGCAGCCAGCTGACCCGCCGAGTCCTATGTAACCAGCTTTATCTGGTAGGGTGCATCCCATCTGGGTCATCTTTTTGGTCGAATCTACTCGGGGATTACAATACCACAGGCTCCCTTTTCCCCATGTTCACCAGACATTGACATGTTCATTCAGATAAACCAACCCCCATAATCCAAGGAAAAGCACATTCAGTGAAACACAAAATCACATCTCCGTTATTTCCTCCTTTTCCTTTCTCTGGTTTCAACCAAGAACGAGCTTCTGAGAGCAGCAGGAGAAAGAAAGGTGGACTGGGATTGCTTTTGACTCTAAGAACCTCTCTCCCCCACGGTCACTCATGTGTTGACCATCCAGATTAAATTTATAATCTGAGGGATGCTGGGTGATAAAAACACCTGCCCTCTAGAAACTTATCATCAAAACCATTCAAAATATAGGTCAATAACAAAGAAGAATTTCATGAGATTCAAAGGTAGAGGCAAAGTGCCAAGAATGTACACACAATTCAAAATTTTTAAATTGTTTTAACATCATAACATAGAAATGAGAAAAATGTTGTTTTTGATTTTTTGTTACTGCATTTTCTACCTTATGCTTCACATCCTCTGTGTCAAATCCTCCAAATGACCACAGAAAATCTATTGCAGAACAGCACTGATTAGCTCTACAGCAGTGAGTGACACCACCATGTGGGGAGTCGTGGGGGTGTCCCAAAAAGGAGAGGGATCTGGGCTCAAGAGGTCATGGCAGATCTTTCGAAGTGGGACACTGATTGGAATTTGGCAGACTCATGACAGAGTAGTTTGGGGTTGGTGGACGCAATGGGGAAAGGCTCTTGAGGGAGGCTTGATAAGGAAACTGGTGTCTGATAGGGGAGCTATTTCCCAGCTGAGTCGTATGTTTTCCTGCTAAGAGAGATGGCTGCTCTGAAGAGCAACCTGTCTGGTTAAATTATTTGCAGGAATTTCTTGAGGCAAACAGTGGAGTTATTTATGGCTTTTCAAGCTTATCTTCCTGGGCAGGATTTTTCTAGAACAAATAATTAGGTCTTGGTGGTCTCTGTTCTCAGCCTTAATAGTTAAGTGATGTGTTTGCAGGTGCTTTCAATTTTCATCTGCAGCCAAATGGTGGCTTGGTTTCCCTCACACTCGGGCTCCAGCCTTTTGATTCCATTCCTCCTCCTCCTCCTCCTTTTTTTTTTTTTTTTTTTTCTGTGACGCCTCCTTGGTTGCTCTCTGCTCACGTGGCTCTTTCACATCTAGGTGGTTTGTTGATGTGCATCTTGTTTCTTCTACAAGCTCCAGGAAAGCAGAGCCCCTGCCTGATCCCTTTCTGTTTCTCTATAACCCCTGGCCCTATGCACAGTAGACTTGCACTGAAAAGTTGTTCAGCGAAGAATAAATGAATATTTGGTTGGAATTCACCTCATGCCAATTATAATATTTATTATTACTTGTGAAATGAAAAGTTTCCCATTGTGTCTCATTATCAATGTGACCGATTCTTCCCAGATAACTCACTGGAAGACAGATCATCTCATAGCCACTGGGGGTTGACCCAGCAGGGATTTGGATTCATACAGCAGCTACAACAAACTGGGAAATATCCAATCTGCATGAATTTTGATGTAAATTATGAAATCACAAACATCTGAGCTTAGTACACCCTATTTTGAGCTCCTCCTAGAAGAGACTTTATGTGCTTCTCAGGTACTAACTGCCTCATCTACAAATGAGACATTGAATGAATAATATTCCATGGCTTCTTTCAGCTTATTCTGAAAGCACCAAAATCTCCAAGTTTTCATGCTATCCTACTTAGGTAAACTATGCCTACTAATACTAGTGGTTTTTTTAGAAGGTATTCCTTTTCCAAACTACGTTCATGCCTGTATGTGTTCATGATTAAAATAAACTCAGGTCTATAAGTTACTGAGTTTTATTCATTTTTTTCCAAGGTTATCTTTCGATGTAAAGCTTTCATGTAGAATTTTTTTCTTATAAAAAGTTATAAAAATCCAGTTAGATATAGAAAATAGCATAATAAATACTCATATGCATACTATCTAGCTTTGATTACCCCTTCAGGCCATTTAATCTTTCTCTGCCTCTGTTTCATTATCTTTAAAATGGGGATAATAATAACACCTACCTCATAGGGTTGCTGTGAGGATTAAATGAATTATATGCAAAACACTAAGAAGAGTGCTTTGTCCATAGTAAGTGTTATAGAAATTCTAGCTTTTATTTTTAACAATTATTATGATACACTTTAAAAACACATTCGAAGCACCCCCAACCCCAATGGTCCTGTTCCACTCTCTCCTTCCCCTGAATTTGATATTCACCTGAGTGGTGTTTATCACTTACATGCATTATTTTATATTCTTAGTACATTTCTGTATGTCCATATTGTATAATAGATTCTCTAAACTTTATATAAATGATACTGCACTGTGCATAAATAATTACAACTTTTTTCTCAACTTTATGTTTTTGAGATTTATGTGTTTTGATACATTTTATTCTAGTTAATTCATATTAACTCACTTCCTAAAAGTCTTTGCTTCAATGTCATTTTCTCAACAACAAATATTCCGAACACCTGATTTAACATTAGTCGGCCCTGCTCTTAACCTCCTTA
Source organism: Indri indri (assembly GCA_004363605.1). NCBI lineage: Eukaryota > Metazoa > Chordata > Mammalia > Primates > Indriidae > Indri > Indri indri. Next base: position 17,056 of record RJWJ010025857.1, on the reverse strand, counting down.
TACTGTTCTATTTTTTCTTTTCTGTATGGTGCTCATCACCTTCTGAAATGGTACGTAATTCACCTATTTATTAGTTTATTTTCATTGTCTCTCTCCCCTTTAGAACGCAAGCTCCAATGAGAGATTTTTGTCTGTTTTCATTTTTTCACTGCCGTGAACCAAGTGCCCTAACAATGAATGCCTGGCACAAAGTGAATGCTCAGGGGATACTTGTTGAACTATTTTGTCTCTTCTCCCATTGACGGTCATTTCAAATGTTTCCTTTTGTTATTGCTGTTATTACAAAAAAATGTTGCCGTAAATATTCTTATACTTATCTCCTTGTGTAACTGTGTGAGTTGCTCTGTGGTATATACCTACGAGTAAATTGTTAGGGAAAAGGTGAATATCTTCAAGATTCTTTATAAGTGGTTTAGTGTATCTTGGAACTCATCAAGTGTTTGCCGTTGAAAAGGAATGCACAAATAATCCTTTATAGACATAAATAGAAAAGTATCTGCACAGAGAAATTATTAAAGTAAGCTTGGCTTTATTTATCAAAGTGATAATGCCTTGAATTTGATTATGTAAAGACCTACTGCTGACTTTGAATGCAATTGCTCAGCCAAGATAGCTTAGTGAATTTTCCATGGATTCTATTAACGCCTGGCTCTCAGGCTAATTCAGAAATGGCTACTTCAGCAAAGTGCACGGAGACCCCAATCAACCTGGCTTACCTGGAGTGGAAAGGAGCCCTTCAAATCCACTCTCCACCATGGCGCAGCCTACAGATGTGGCCCACACCAATTGGCTTGTGCTCAAAGGTCGTTGTTCAGTCTTGCTGCATTGTCTTTGATCACACTGAGTCATCATTTATTTTTGGTGCCATTTTCTCATTAGTCGGTTTCCTTTGCTAAGTTGTACTTAGGGGGAAAATAGAAGGCAACTGTAATTGTCAAGCCTACATTAAGGATTCTAAGCTGCAGCCAAGAGAGAAATTAATCCTCAAAGCATTTCACACCAAACAGCAGCAATGTGCAAATTACAGATTATTTGTGTCATGTGGCCAGCGCCAGTAGCACATCAGAGAGCTGAAATCCATTTCAATTTTTATCCCAAGCCTGGGTGCTCACGGTTCTCCATTGAACCCAAAGGATATCACAATTGCCCCTGTGATGATTTGCAAAAAAATTAAAAGAAAAAATAGTGATTGAAGACTCATGTGGTTTTTAATGCATCTCAATGGAATATATTTTCCAAATGAGTTTTCCCTACTTTACAGCACGGTTATTGAGGAAATTCAGCAAAAGCTTTCTGAAAAAGTTGTGGTTTAGTTAATCCCTCAAAGGTTTTCTTTTGTTATGGGTTTTTTTTGTTTGTTTGTTTTTAATAGCTATCAGTGACTTTATGGAAATGATCCACAGCTTTGTAATGCAGTTTCATTGAGGAGGTTCTCAATTAGATTATGAAATAATCTTTATGGTATAGCAACAGAATGAAACTAAATGTTGATTATAGATACTAATTGAAATAAAAGGTCCAATTTCAACATTAACCTTTAAAATTAAGATTCAATTCTGTCTTCATATGCTTTTTAATAAATTGCCTTATTCACTTTTAATACCAAACAGGCAATTTATTTTTATTTGTAAGAGCCCAGATTTTTAGAACACATGTAGAAGGGATGAGTGAGGAAGTTCAATAGCCAGGGGAAAAACACAATAAAATAGCACAGACCTGTGAGCGTGTCTTCAGGATAACTCAGAATGAAATGAAATTCTAATTGAAATTACCAAGGACAACAAAATAGGTTTTAAAATTTGGGTCCAGAACAAGAAAGTAGTGCAAAGACAGTGAAAGAAGAGGGTGCCCTCAAGGAGGAAGGTCAAACAACGTTAACAGACGAAAACACTACCAAATTTCTGTTTCTTGTTTTCTCAAGCAAAGAGTATTTCTCGTGTTAGAAAGGACAGAGAAACAATTTAAGAAGGACCTTGTACTTAAGAAAAGTGAGAAGAGAATAGGGAACACACAGATATTAATATGTTGTGCCAACAGATCTCCAAACACTTCCATGTAGAATCTCAGAGTTGCTGCCAGGAACCTGTGAGATACTGTAGAGAAAGAAACCAGAGTTCAGAGCTCTGGAGACATTTGTTTATTTATTCATTTTTTGACTTTTCAAAATGAGGAAAGATTGAATCTTGAAAGCCAAAAAGTATTGAGTTTAATATCAGTTTTAGCCATCAACCACCAGAAGAAAAAAAAAAGTAGTATGAGCACTTATCCAGCGATATGGAATCACTAAGAGCCCACTTGGATTCACCAGAGGCGAATGTGGAAGAACTCATTTGGAGGGAGGTGACGCTTACAAGGGCTTGGCAGGATTGGATATGGTTTCTACCACTCCAGACCTGGAACTAGTACTAGAGTCTTTGTTTGCCAGGCCCATTTTTTTCCTTCCAGCCACCTACACCCCCTCCACTAACTTTTTCCTTTCTCACTATACTGCTGTATTCTGTGTGCCTGTCTTGTATTTCTAGTGTTGTTATTTTTAAGCTCCATCTTCACACTAAGTTTGTGTCTGTCCATCTCCCACACTGATGTTCCCGTGATGAATAGTTTACAGGTACCTCTCCACCATCCTCTGCACTATCTTGACTGCTCACAATTCTTCCCTTCCAGCTATCTGCGGTATCTATCCTTGTTCATCACAGTTTACTGCACCTACCAGGTGTTTTGGGTAATTACCTAGTCTTCTGTTAAAGATGTTTGTGTTTGAGCTATCATTGACATCAATCCTTTTACTTGTATCTTAGGAAAATGCAAAAATACAAATTCTAAAGATAAGCTAGTTTCAAATTTTGTTTCTTATTTTACCCACAATTAAAAGAAGTCAAAGTTGTTTCTCTCAAATTTGAGTGATGTAACAGAACCCTTGTAAAGAAAAAAAATTCTCTAAAACATCTGCGGTTGAGTAAAATTATTTTTAAGATAATATTTCTTAAATATGTCTAGATGTAAAGTGAGATTGTCATGGTCCTGTCCATGGCTGGACTTTGACATGTTTCCCCAGTTCTTGGGCTCCTAGCTTGGAGGAATCGCAAGCCTTGGCCCACGCGATGGAGAGAGATGATAGACACTCAGCAAGTGTGTGTGAAGAATGTATTGCAAGGAAAGTTTAAGGGTGCAAAGCGAAAATGCATTTCCTAAGGGGAAATGGGTCTGTCTCTGTTAGTGGAGAAGACCCTAATTAACTCTAAAATTCCTCCTTTTGTATGCTAGTAGTATATGTTGATGTAAAGGTATCATTACTTGTGACTATATGTCATGGGTTTTGGGGTCTGGATTTTTGCAGGTATGGACATAACTTAAAGGTTATGTTCCAGACATTCCTTTCTCCTATATGTGTGATGGGGAAAGTCACCATTTATAGTGTTTTTCTATTTTCTGATTGGTGGTCACTGTTCCATGGTCTGATTACCCATTTTTTAAGACTGAAATAACTATTTTCCCTGGTTATTTTTCTGTAATTATTTCCTCCTTCTTATTTTTCTGCTGCTATCATTCCATTGCCTCTTGTTTTTCTGTCCCTAACAAGATGTAAACATTTTATGCCTATACAACTAGAAAACCCAAATAAAAACTTTAATTAATCAAATATAATTAATTAATTAAGTATAACCGAAGGTACAAAACCAAATTGTTCAGATTAACTCTATGAATTGAATATGGCAGACTCTGTCATTTTACTGACACTAAACAATTGCTTGGGCTCCAAACAGGCCCCGAAGGGTTGGCCCCGGTTCTTCTCGTCTCCGCCTGCCTGTGACCCTGCAGGCTGCCTTCCCTTCCCTCTGCCTCTTCCCCTCAGATGTGGGACGGCCACTGGCTGGGAATGCAACCCTTGTAATTGATCCGCTTCTATTCTTTCTCATTCACTTCAGAAAACTAAAACACAATGATTTGCTCCCAAAGAGATCTGAAGCCCAGGAACTGACATGAGGCTGAATTTGCATAGCAGCTTTTGGTTGAATTGCAACCAATCAAATGATCCAGAATAGACTTTTACTCATTGTTTAGCTAATCATCAGAATAGCATGCCCAAAATGAACAACTGCTCAAAAAAAAAAAAAAAAAAAAAAAAACACCTTCAGCCTGCAAGTCTCTGTGGCCTCCAGTTGAAGAAACACTCAGCTCAAGAACATTTTCTCACTTCAAAGGTCTCACTTTCCTTCCCCTGCCGTATCAGATGTGCCTGTGGCAGCTAATCCATTACGTTTTCAACCAAAATATATACCTCGGGATTTTCATTTCTTTTCTACATTTTTTTCAGGTGGTGACATCATCTGTTTATATTTTTGTTAAATTTTGTTCATATTTTAAAAACCTTTTGTACCACCTCAGTGAACATTTATGAACCATTTGCTCAAGGTACAAAATGTCACATAATAAAGACTAAAACTATGTTCCAGCATTTTACAGGACCGTACAATTTCAGAATTGGAACTACCCAGGGTATCAGTCAGGGTTCTCCAGAGAAACAGAACCAGCAGGACATACACAGATACATACAGGAGGAGATTTGTTAGGGGAATTGCCTCACACGATTATGGAGACCAAGAAGTCCCGCAGTCTGCTATATGCAAGGTGGAGAACCAGGGAACCAGTGTTGTAATTCAGTGTGAGTCGGAGGCCCAAGAAGCAGGAGATCCGATGTCCGAGGGCAGGAAAGGGTGGCTGTCTGAGCTCCGGAAGAGAAAGAGAATTTACTCTTCCCTGCCTCTTTCTATTCTTGTCCTCAGTGCCCTCAATAGATTGGACGGCGCCTGCCCACATTGGTGAGGGCAGATTTTCTTCACTCAGTCTACTGATGCAAATGCTAATCTCTTCCAGAAACACCCTCACAGATACACCTAGAAATATTTTGCCAGCTCTCTGGGCATCCCTTAGGCCAATCAAGTTGACACATTAAAATTAATTATCACACCCAGTCAAATTCCTCTCTAAAATATCCTGCATAAGTATTCATTTAAAACCTATTTTAAAACCTTCAGTTACTAGCTTATAAATCAATTTATTTCATTTTTCTGTTGGAGTACATCCTTCCTTCTAGATCAATGCAAAAATCTAATTCCTCTTTCAAAAGACAACACCTTCACCTGCGTGAAAACACGTTTCGTCATTTAATTCCTCAACCCACCCTTCCCCAGACAAACCCTCTCGTACATCTGGCCATTCTTATCTCACAATGCTGAGCAATGTAAGAAATGGCTCCGTAATTTTTTGATATGTTCTGCATACAATCCAATTTCCTTAATAGAAACATCAGCAGATTATGTAATCCATGGGTCTTATCTCAAAGAAACAGGTTTTTATATCAATTTTCTTTCCAGAGTGAATACTATAAATGACTACAACCTAATACTGTGGAATAATTCCATTGAAAAGACAGGGATGGAATGCATTTTGAATAGTACTAAGCATGCACTGGCCTAAATTTATGCACACACACACACACACACACACACACACACACAGCTGGCCCTTGAACAATGTGGGGATTGTGCACAGTTGAAAATCCACATGTAACTTTTGACTCCCCCAAAACTTAACAACTACTAATAGCCTGCTGTTGACTGGAAGTCTTACTGATAACATTAACAGTTAATTAACCCATATTTTGTATGTTATATGTATTATACACTGTATTCTTACAATAAAGTAAGCTAGACAAAAGAAAATATTAAGAATATCATAAGAAAGAGAAAATACATTTGCTACTCATTAAGTGGAAGTGGATCATCATAAAGGTCTTCATCCTCATCTTCACATTGAGTAGGCCGAGGAGGAAGAGGAAGAGGAGGGTTGGTCTTGCTGTCTCAGCAGTGGCAGAGGTGGAAGAAAACTTGTATATAAGTGGACTATGCAAAAGTGACGTGCAGCTGCCCTATCTCCATTCTTAACTCCGGATGAGCAGGACCCTGGGCTGGAGGGTGCAGAAACAGGACGTGAAAAATGACTAGGAGCCTGTGGTCACAACTCTCCCACGCTGGCCTCACGAAATCTTGGCTCCACATTAGGGACAGGTGGCATGCTGGACATGTTTCTAAGGATAGAACCTGTGTGATAATCAGGCCCTGCAAGGGCCAGATCCTAATCAAGAGGAGAAAAGGCCTGACCAGACTCACATGAGAAGTGACAGCTGGAGGCCAGGCAGTGGCCACAGCTCCTTGGACAGCTTGACTTTTTGGTGGTTGGTTAGACATGTGTTTTTCAGGTACACATGTGTGTCCTCTCAGATGAGAACATTGGTGGTTGATAGTCACAGCTGTGTGTAAGAACATATTACTGTACAGAATGAGAATGACATTTTTGTGATTAATTCTTCTTCCTAACAGCCGGCTGTCCCAACTCCTTGATTAAAGAGCTCCATCACTTCAGGATTCTGGGAGAAGAGCAGGTGAGTTAGCATCTCAAAGGCCGCATCAGACTGTCATGAAACGTAGACGCTAATGAGACAGTTTGGGCTTTCTCCAGGGAGGCTGAGTGAGTCTCCTGACCCTCAGCGCCCTGAAATGGGGAAGAAAACCACAGTGGAGATATGTGTGAGGACACTTTTTTCCTCTTCTATCCATCAGACCTGACAGGTTATTAATTGGTACATCTGCTATCTGCCAGTGTGTTTCATCTCAGGACTTGAGCAGTAAGCAGGTACTGCATAGTGGCAGATGAGCAAACAAATAAACGCAGAGATGAATTATGCCCGAGGGATTGATAGTCACAGGCACTCCCGATTTGCTCTCCGTGGGTGGATGTGCAAGCTCTTTTCAGCACATTTTTGTACCTTGTGTGTTATCTATACTTCATGGCAGACACTTTCTGTATGGATGTGAACATGTGACTTATATACAAAGGATGGCCCATTTAAAGTCAGTTATTTAAATGCTAAGTTGTGCTCAGTGAGGCATGATATACTTTAAATAGATGTGCTAGTAAATAATTCAGGGTACTAAATATTATATATACACGTACACATACATATACTTTTGATTGCTTAAAAATATATCTCTTGATCCTCATATGGAATCAGAGACTCTGGGTTAGGATATTAAATCTAGATAGCAAATTATCTTAAAATAATTACACTAAGTAGTTGGCAACTTGCTGTTGACCTAACTTAAACTCTGTTATTGATTTTTACTCCCAAAGATTGCTTTTGCCAACTCAGACCAGACAACATGCAAATGGAGACGTGGCGACTCCATTTTGCCAATGAGTTTTGGGTCTGTGTGTTTTTGTTTGATGCGTGTATGGCAAATTGCAGCTGCCAGTTTCCAATACAAAATTAAAAACAGAAAGGTGTTAACTGGGAGAGGATAAGAAACTGGAATCATTTCCGCATCCTTGAATTAGCATGTTACAATATGCCTTCTTCAGTTGTTCATATTGTGAGTTTCCAGAATAGTGGGCCTAAATGTTTATTCAAAGAAAGGCAAAATCATTTATCCTACATTGCAGGTAAAAGTTGATACCTGACTCTCCCAAACATACCTGTATCTCACAGCCATTCTCCAGTGAAAGCCTGAAAAACTCCTGAAAGCAAGAATCGCTGATTGTTACCCTGACATTTCTGCTCAGATAATGGAGCCTTCTCTTCTAACTTGAACCAATATTTGCAAATTGTTTCCATATTTGCTTTAGAGTCACTATGTAATTAGCAGGGAAAGAAACCAACAGTAATCATCTCCTTAGATTTGCATGAAAGTCAGGCCACTTTTTATACTCCTGCAAATTTAATCAAGCTATAATCAAAATTAATATTACCTTGATTAGTTATGGCAATGCAGTGCAATATCGATCTTGATTTCTTGAAGTTTCCTTCCTTCCTTCCTTCCTTTTTTCCTTTCATTCAGCAGGTAGTTACTGAGCACCTCATATGTGCTGTACACCATCTAGGTTACAGGGATAGAGAGGTGAAAAAGAAATCTCCATCATTCTCATTTTCAGTTGAGGAAAGCTATTTTGTATACACATAGCATTATATATAATACTAGATGCTATGGAGAATCATTGCTATGGAGAATAATAAAAGCAAAAAGAGTGACAGTGAATGCTGGGGAAATAGGCGAGCTTTTGCATAAGATGATCAGTGAACGTCTGGACGTCTCACAGACCAGGTCATGCGTGAACAAAGACTGAATGGTCTCCAGGGAGGCATCATGGAGACATCTGGGAAAGGAGACTCCAGAAAGAGGACCAAGCAAGCACAGAAGCCCTGAAGTGACCATGTGTCTGGCCCCTTCAAAGTAGTCCAGAGGACAGCGTGACTGGGGCAGGGTATGGGGGTGCTGAGCAGGACAAAGAGGGACCAGACTGCATAAGGCAGGGACAGAGTAAGGCAGGAAGAAATCTGGGCAAGCGTTCTGAACTGGAAGCCTAAGGAGGAAAGCGTTTCTAGGAGGAGGAGTGATCACCACGTCCTACGCTCGGCATGTAGGATGAGGATGCAAAGTGAGCACAAGGTTTCACAACCTGGAGGTCTTTGCTGACCTTGGCCGTGGATGGTGACCTTGGCCTGCTGGAATGGCTCCACGTGAGAGGGGAGCAGTGGAGTAGGAGATTGCAGATATAGATGACTTTTTCATTGTTTCTGAGGAACTTAGCTGTAAAGGAAAGTAAAGAAATGAGGGAGCTGGGGGAAGATCAAGACAATTTTCTTTTTAAGGGAAAATGGCAGGGTGTCCAGGTACTGATGGTAATGACTCAGTAGAGGAGTCAGGAGATGGATGATGCAGAAGACAGAGGGAAGAATTCAGGAGCAACGTCTTGGATGTGGTCTTGGCCTTGGACAAGAGTGGGCAGCTCAGCCTGGCAGTGGTCAGGAAGGCGGATTGTGTCAGCCCGGGCGCGAGCATAGCATTTGGCAGTGAACCTTCCCAAACACTCTGCTGGTTGTCTCCCTTTGCTCAGTGGAACAGGAAGCCAGCTCATCAGCTGAGAGCGAAGATGGGAAAGAGTTTTACAGGGAAAGGAAAAGATACTGAAACTGTCGTTTAGGAGGGTCGGGAGGGAATAAGCTTGGGGGATGGATGAACTTGGAGTGAGATCAACAAGCCTGTGTGTTTTTCAATCACACTCGACTGTGTAGGCACAGACACAAAAAGGCAGGATGTCAGATTAACTGGCATTAAGGTTTTGCCATATAAGTGTAACAAAAATAAGAGAGGAGCCAGGTGCAGTGGCTCACGCTTGTAATCCTGGCACTCTGGGAGGCCAAGGTGGGAGGATCGCTTGAGGTCAAGAGTTCAAGACCAGACAGAACAAGAGTGAGGCCTCGTGTTGCTACAACAAATAGAGAACTTAGCTGAGCATGGTGGTGTCTACCTGTGGTCCCAGCTACCCAGGAGGCTGAGGCAGGAGCATCACTTGAGCCCAGGAGTTTGAGATTGCTGTGAGCTATGATGATACCACTGTACTCCAGCCAAGGTGGCTGAGTGAGAGTTTTGTCTCAAAAACAAAACAAACAAACAAAAACAGGAGAGAACCAAAGGAGGTGAGGGTGGACCCTAGGGAATTATTGTAATGACTGACAATGAAATTTCAGCTGGGCAGGCAGAGAAGTAAGTTGAGAGAGGCACAGGGAAAACTGGTAGTAGCAGTTGGTTACACACCCCACTGGGCTAAAAGAATTTTGGGAGTTTAGTTATTAGGATTTAGCTGAAAAAACAGGTGTTGGCCAAAAAATGAAATGCTTCAAATTGAGGTCATTGAGGAGATGCATGATCAGCAACAGCAAGGTCAAGGGGAGGTCCAGGAATGCTGAGTGTCTCAGTTAGGGTGGAGGCCAAGATGACTGGAGGTGTAGAGGTCACGTGAGAAGTCAGGGTGTTGGGAAGATCACCATGTGCACACTGAGATCTTTAAGAATTGTCACCAGAGCCAACTTGGAGACAGTCATGTTGAGCTAGGGACTGAAGGTTTGAAGGGGGTGGGAAGAGAGAGGGGGAGCGATCAGCAGCTGACTGCAAAAGGAGAAACAGAGCACAGTGTGGCATAGCCTGACTGTTTGAAATTGAAAGCTGGAGGGTTTTAGAAGGAAAAAGGAAAAATATTCCACTGGGGATACTGCGGAGCAACGCTTGATGGTACAGGGGCCCCGTAGCTAGCATATTTGAGGAAGCTTCAGGGAATAGTGTCCTCAGGTGCGAGGCAGTGTCACGGAAGAATGGAAGGAACACGCTGAGAAAGTAGATTGCAGTACAGGGCAGTTACTGCTGACTGCCTGTGGGTTCCCAAGCATGGGGAGGGGCTGCAAGAGTTGGGGCAGCTGAAGGATATTGGAGGGGGCGTGGAAGAGCTGGATATGAGGGCCGGGGGCAGCCCAGAGAGATGGCAGAGGGGAGTCAGGCATTCTTTGGTGACTGATATAAACAGGACCTATCAGTCAGGGTATTTATATCCTGATGATACATGACAAGATCCAGTGGTCCCAAGGCAGGTGGTGGCAGGAGGCTCCAGAGAGGAGGCAGAGAGTTCCAGCCCCCTCCACCCCTCCCTGTGGGGGCAGCAGCCTCACCAGGAGCTGGTGAAACTCTCAGGATCTCACTGGATGCTTGAGGCAACTTCTATTATGTGATGAAATAAAATTTGTATATTAATGTATGCTGCAAGTATCCTTGGACACATCATTTTTGTCTGTCCAACTTGGCTTTTCCTAGAAAAGGGGAGTGATGCTCTGCCATCTCTTAGAAACTTTGTAAATAAATAGAATGCAAAGTAAGTTGCAAATGTTAAGTGTTGTACTAAAACATTTCCGATTTTAAATAGTGTTTACGCTCCATCAATACATTGGACTAGTGGCAACAAAGTAGACACTAAAATAAGTGTAACATTCACTTAGAAGGCGAATTTTTGATACAATCTACACAAATACTAGTTAGTTACTGAGTTCATCCTAAATGGCAGAGGTGCATACCAGCTACCTAATTTCTTTGTATGTGATTCCTTTCTGTTTTCATTGATCTTTAATAGTCATCTTGATTTTTGAAATTTGTATTAAAAATAAAGCATTAAACACTATAAACTATTACTTTCCTGAAATACAAATAAAGTTAAAACTCCTTGGAATTTAAAATAATACATTTGTTTTAGATTTTTGGCCCCTCCTTTGATTCGTGTTGATGATTCATATTCATAAACTACCTTTCAACAGCCACCCCTAAGACCAAACTATTTGGCAAAGATGTTATTACATCACAGGAAAGTAAAGTTACTCTAAAGTTCTATGTGAGCCCTAAAGAAATCAGGTGTGATACCTGGAATCCCTAAGGGTTGGAGAGCTTTGGAACAACTGCATTTCAGAAGTACCTCCACTTACAACAGCTTTCTCCACCTTAGGTTTAATAATAAGAATTTTAAGGAAATAACCTTCATTCAATCAATAAAAATATATTGAATACCTTTTTATACTATTATTTTGGTAGTACTGGATAAAACAGTAAACAAGGACATCACAGGTACTAATTCTGGCAGATGATGGAAACAAACAGTGGTTGAGATATAACCTACTTTAGATGAGGAGTCATCACAGAGCCCTGAAACTAAAGGTTGCAGGGACACCAGCTGCTGAGTGAGTGAGCATCGTGGGTGTGTGGCAGAAGAACATCCCAAGCAGAAGAAAGCACCTGTTCAATGGCCCCCAAGGAGGTGAAGAGCTTGCTTTGTACAAGCCACTAAATAAAACCAATGTGACTGGGAAATAATGAGCAAGAGGGATGGTGAAAAAATAAGAAGGCCATCTAGACCACATAGGACATGGTGAAGAGTTTGGGTTTTATTCTGAGTCCAATAGGAAATCCTTGAAGGTTTAAGCAGGGGCCTGGCATTATCCAAATTACATTTTGAGAATGTCAGTCTTGTTGCCATATGGACATGATCTGGATCCCAGGATGGTTGCTAGAGGAGATAGAAAGAAGGGAATCTTCAGAGGTAAAGTTAAAGGGCTTGGTGATTGATTGGCTGTGGGTCAGGAAAATGAAGGAAGGTCAAAGTTCTGTTTTGCTGAGATGAACAAAGTAGTGGGAAAGTGAGAACAGAGGCATAGCATCTGGGGTTCAATTCTGAGAATGTTTGATATGCCTGAAGCATTGAGAAGGAGATAAGTCAGGATTTGGATGTGTGAGTTGGAGCTCCTAGGAGGTGGAGGTCAGAGGTCAGAGATGGAGAGATAAAGTTAGAGTCATCAGCATATGGACGTTATTTTAAATCCATGGGAGTTGCCAAAAGGAGATGAGAAAGGAGGGACCATGATTTAATGAACCGTAACGAGCACCAACATTTGGAAATTGGGTAGGAGAGTGGCAGCCAGCAAAGGAGACCAAGCAGGAACCTCAAGTAAATAGAAGAAAATCCAGAGATGTGTGGTGTTGAGGAAACCAAGAAGGAGGTGTTTCCAAAGGAATAAATGGCTACTTGTGTTGAATGCTACTGAGAAGTTGAATCAGATGAGGTCAGTGAAGTATCCTTCGCCTGTGGCACCAGGGCAGAGATCGTGCATGGCCATGAAGAGCAGGTTGGGGAAGGCTTAGAGACAGGATCTGGAGCATTATGGGATGAAGAGTGAACAGAAGAGGAGGATAATTCCTTCCAGAAGCTTTGCTATGAAGAGAAAAAAATGTAGCAATGGCAGGAGGATTCTTTAAATACTGGGGAGGCCAGAACTTGCATGCTCACTGGAAGGTTTCAGTAGATGGAGGACTTGGAAATTCAGGAGAGAGATGAGAAACCTGAAGAAGGGAAGACTTAGGAAGGTGAGAAGGGCTTGCATCCAACACAGATGGAGACCCTGAGCCCTGGCAGGAGGAAGGCCACTCCCTTTGTTGAAGGAGGAAGGTGCAACTGTGTTTGTAGCTGCAGTGGCGGGAAGAGAAGAGATGACCTGCGATGGCTCTGTGCAGGAGGGCACACTTAGCACTGCCGTGGCTTCTCCACATAGCGGAGTGCTTAACTCATGGAAGATGCTTAGGAAATGTTTGCTGAATAAATGAATATGTCTCTTTCCTCAGTGAAATATGAAGTAAATTGTCCAGGTGAAGGTATGAAGGAAGTTGGTCCTACCTACATTGGTCTTAAAAACAAAAGCATTGGTGCAACTCCAAATAAAAGTAATAAATTTATTCTTGTCTATCAAAATTTCACTTAACTCTATCAATTATCATAGCTGTTACTAATAACTGTACAGATATTCCTTACCCTCACTGTGTAAAAACTTCTATCTCATATGCTTTTATAACAAGCCTTATTCCAACATTTGTCTCTCAATTTGTTTCTTCTTTTGGGAAGAAAAAAGAGAAAACACACCACTAGAGAAACATAATAAAATCATGAGGAAGTTGTAAATACCCATTCAAAGTTTGCGATCAGTAATTTAGGAAAAAGCCATCACTGTGTCATTCTGTTCAACAGCACTCAGCGACAGGGGCGCATGCCCAGGAAAGGTGGACAGAATGTTTTCCAGGCCCGGGTTTTGGCCAGAGTAGTCAGATAAATAGGACCAAAGAGATCTGTGTTTCCAGGCAGTGCTTTCAGTGGTGAATAATGGAATTTGTGTCAGATCAGAAAGGAAGGTAACCTTGGAGAGGGTCAATGGCCTGGGAGAAAACATCAGGTCAATTAATTAGAAGTCTTATAGAAGCTGAAGAATTTAAGCTATATCCATACTTTAGGTAACTCTTTAGGCAAGAGATCTGGAAAGATACAAGATGGTGATTGGAAAAAGACATATATGGAATTGGGATTTCAGAGGTGGTGCAGTTTCTCAGGATGACAAGGCTTACAGAGGGATCATGAGAATAAGATGAAAAAAGGTCACCAGGATGAGAAGATGAGCCTGAAAGAACAGGTTGGTGGATGGTTCATTCATACAGGAATTGGAGTCCCCAGATTGATGACAAGACTAGTAGCAGAGATGAAGCCTGAGCCAGAAGCTATGGTCTTCCAAGAATGAGGCGCCTGGATTCACAAACCAACAGTGACACTCAGAGCTGTTTCTCTGGGACGAGTGGAAAGAGTAGAATGGTATGTGCCACAGACACCCTTGCTCTCTGCTGTGTGCCCTGTCAGGAGCACGGGAAGTTAGAGGTCCTGTTTCCAAAGTCTCCAGAAGTCTCTGCGGTCACATTGGCTGTAGGAACTCTTGTGAGGAAAACAGCTTGCATGGCATCTGCCCCTATAGCCCTGCCCTGCCTGTGGGGTGCTCCTGTGTGTCACAGCGTGGAGAGGGACAAGGAAGCCAACTGGTTTTGACCTCTTTTCCAGGAGATTTCACAACCACTAGGAGCTGAGATACTTTTTGGCATCATGTCATCTGAAACATCTAAAAAAGAAAAAGACTTCAGACATTGCAATCCAGGATACAATCTGTTGCTCCAATTACTTTTTAATTGTTTGTTTTATTGTTTAATTGTTTGATGTGTTCCCTCCTTGCATTTGATTGAGGCCATCCTAATGATTGTTTTTTCTAGGCAGTGAACAAGTCCAACCCTTTCTCTAGCCAGTTCACTTCATCAGTAGCTGACAGATGTCCAAGGATGAAAAGAACATTGTTAGCAACAGAGTAGAGAATGAAAACAGCAGTGTGGCAGGGACTACCTCTGAGACTGTCACTAACTCTCTCAGGCTAAAGACCTGCAAATGAAGAAAAAGAAAATGAAGATTACTGACAACTTAAGGAGTGCTTTAAAAAAAAATCTAATACATGCAGAAAATAGGGCATTCTCTGCATAGCAGGGAGAAATGATTTAATCTTAAGCTGGTTCTCCTCTATAAAGTTATTTTAGATTCTTTTAATCCAGAGGAAGTTCTATAATAAACTATTTTTCATTTGTTCCCAAAAGATGACTGAGGAATAGTGAGCTGAATTTTTTTTTTTTTTCAATAAAAGGGAAAAAAGAGAAAAAGAGGCAGCTTGGTGTTGTGGAAAGGGTGGGGTTTAGAATCACAGCCTGAGGTCTGCTGTGGGGTTATGGGTTTCCTGTCTATGTGAAATTCAGCAAAAGACTGCAGAGTCTTTGTGACTCTGTGGCCTCATCCATTACTTCACAAGGTGGATGGAGAATTAACTGAGTAGGCAAAGTGTTGACACAGTTGCTTGACACGGCAGTCATTCAGTGATCAGCAGCTCTGATCAGGACTTCTCTGCTCCAGGAGGGAATGGGAGAGGCGCCCCTCCCCCCCAAGAGTCCCCCACATGCTTTTGGCTAAGACTTAATAGAAGCTAGAACTTATGGGAGAAAGCAAAGGAGGCCCAAGAGCTGTACCTGAGTGCCCCCAAAAGGACACTCTGGAAAACACCACAATAGCATGAAACCAACCTCCTCCCCTGCTCTGAGAATTTGAAAGGGGCCGTGCAGCTCCCGGATTGCTGGCAAGTGTGGAATCCTTCGACAGAACATTTGCCAGTTCTCCCAGTCTTAAGTTTTACCTGGGATCCCTGTACTTCACATTTCCTGCAGTGTTAAAATTTAGATTCTTTCTTGCTCTTTTTTCCTATGAAAGCATACCAAGTAAACAGAGTGAAGCAGCCCATCCCCTCCTGCAGAGGACAGGCCTTTTGAATGATCTTCAGTGGCAGGGATATAGAAGTTCCTCCATAGCCAGACCCCTCAGATGACCACTTGTGTTCCTTTAACGTACTTACCAGGCAGTCAGCAGCCAGCAAGAACGAGGACGTTCACTGGTCCATCTTGGGGTTTGAACTTGTGACCTTCACTTCATTATAGAGCAATTTTCTACCTAAATCCAAGTCTTCTAACTACCTACAGACCAACAAAGTACAACACCTATTTCATTATACTCTCCCATGACTCATTATTTAGATTCCTAAGATATGAGTTTATTGAAACGTCTATGAACTTTGTGATTTAAAATGAATATTTCCTGTTCTTAAGAGAATCCATGAGTGTACATATAAAGCTGAATAATTTACTCACCAAATAAATAAAATATAAAGCATAGCAATGAGTCAAGATTCTACCCAGGTAGGGCATACTAATGAAATGTAATTTTTGCTATAATCTGATGAAATATAGGGAAAAAAATTTTTTTATTGTTCTCCTTAGGTGCAGAGTAGTATGCTTTATTAATATTAACATTTATTTTCAAAAATTTTTGCAAATATTGTATAATCAACTCAATTATTTCAGTTATCTGTGCATTATCCACTTTATGAAAGCATATCTAGAAATTTGCAAACCAGATTTAATGATACCTTAAAACCGTTAGCATAGGTTGACATAGCATATCTACACAGACACACACACACGTGCTCACTGTCCATTCCAAAGACAAACCATGCATGAGTGACATTTAGATAATTTACTGCTTTTGAGCCCACCTGAGAATGGATTCCGTGTAAACCCAGATCACATTACAAATTAATCACATTCCTCCAAGTTAGTTCTGCTTATAAAATGCTATTCAATATTGATAAGTAAAAAAGCCCTTGGAAGTAATACAGGTAATATCAAGGGAAGAATGTTTGTTCCTTTTCACCAATTGGAGTCCATTTATTAATTACTTTACCCCTGTTGCATATGTTTTATACTGATATAAATATAAATATTCTGTTCTACTTGGTGATAATTTGTTACAACTGTCCATTAGTGCACTCTCAACTTTGTGCCAGTAAGTGGTTAAAAGGAATCTATGGAAACGTGAGTCATATCTTGAAGGCAGATAAATAAGGATCTTTGCTAATGACATATGTAATTACATGTCCAAATTATTTCCTAAGTATATTAAGTTTTCTAACAAATACTAGCACGTTATTGGTTCCAGGTCAAATGTTTTCATTATAAATTTCACAATGTTAATTTAAAAAGTAATGCTTTCAGTAGGTATGTTTCAGGTGTTGTATGTACTTTTTATGATTGAAATTTTCTTTTTCTTATACTTTTTAAATTTTTTAATTGACACATAATTGTTCATATTTATGGAGTATATAGTGATACTATGATACATATAATGTATAGTGATCAGGTCTGGGTACATTAGCATATCCATCACCTCAAACTTT
>RJWJ010025856.1:0-23497 GCA_004363605.1 Indri indri | reverse complement strand
ATGCAAAAGTTTTCTCCCATTCTGTAGGTTGTCTGTTTGCTCTTGTGACAATTTCCTTGGCTGTGCAGAAGCTTTTTAATTTGATCAGGTCCCATTTATTTATTTTGGTTGTTGCTGTGATTGCCTTTGGGGTCTTCTTCATAAATTCTTTGCCTAGGCCAATGTCTAGAAGAGTGTTTCCAACTTCTTCCTCTAGAATCCTAATAGTTTCATTTCTTAGGTTTAAATCCGTTACCCAGTGTGAGTTGATTTTTGTGAGAGGTGAAAGGTGTGGATCCTGGTTCAGTCTTCTACATGTGGCTATCCAAATAGCTTCCTTTTAATCTTTATCAAATTCGACATATTTTTAAGTTAATTAAACTTTATGCCACTCAAGTTATTGGAGGTAAATTCATTTTGTTGAAATAATCTACATAAACATTAATTTTAATACAATCAAAATATTTATTTGGAAGACATGGTAATTGAAAAATTACCTTTATAAGACTAAGTTTTCTTCACAGTGCCTCCAGTGTATATACCTGAAGAACGACTCAAATTTCTAAATTGAGTATTCAAGTGTTGATCAATAAGCAATCTAACTAATTCATAAAATAATCAATTTTTTCTTGATAAATAAAAAAACCTAGTCTTTATATTCACTGTGCTTGAATGCATTGTACATATTAGGAAATAAATATAATAAATATCTGTTGAATGAATAAACAAAAAAAAAATACTAGCTCTTGTGGTTCTCCCTGTGGTCCTTTGTTCTATGAGCTATGGAGCAGACAGATCATGGACTGTGGTAGAGGAAGGAGAGAATGAAATTCCATTCAAAGTCATTTTTCAAGGTGAAGAGTAAGGGATAAAAATCAGAGGTGATGCTGAGGTGAAAGAAAAAGAGTTGAAAGGCCTCCTATTCCCTGTCTCTGATTTGCTGCTCCTCTCTAAACACAGGAAGGGTCTAACCAGGTGATGTCTAGCTGGTTAGTCTTTCCAGATATGATATCATCAAGTTGGGAGGGTAA
Organism: Indri indri; assembly: GCA_004363605.1. NCBI lineage: Eukaryota > Metazoa > Chordata > Mammalia > Primates > Indriidae > Indri > Indri indri. The sequence continues at coordinate 22,487 of RJWJ010025856.1, read as the reverse complement.
TAGACATGCCATCTAAAAGCCAAACACAAATGTCCACCTTCTATTCAATCTCAAGCACAAAGGCTCAAAAACTTGGGAGTTAAAGGAGGTAAATTCTCAGTAGAAGGATTGTGGGTTAATTTATTTTCTCCACTGATTTGTATTCTCTTTTATAATTTTATCCAATAAGTATATCGATTAATCAGAACAAAACATCTTACATGATATATTCATGCCTTTTTGTTTATATCCATAAAATTACAAAAGATAAAGGAAAGAAGAAAAGAACGAAGGGACAGAGGAATGGAGAGAGGGAGGAAAGAAAAAAGAAAGAAAAGAAAGGAAGGAAGGAAGGGAGGGAGGGAGGAGAGGGGACGGGGAAAGGAAAGGAAGAGAAGAAAGAAAAGAAAGAAAACGGAAGAAGAAAGGAGAAAGAAAGAGAAGGAAAAGAGAAAGAAAGAAAGAGAAAGAAAAGGAGAGAGAAAGACGGAAAGAAAAAGAAAAGAAAGAGAGAAAGACAAAAGAAAAGAAAAGATAAGAAAGAGAGAAAGAAAGAAAAGAAAGAATTCAAAACTTACAGATGTTTTCGGAACCAGATTGAGAAACCATCTGGGCTGGGAAAACTTTGTTGCTGATTTGCTAAGCCAGTGGAGCATCCCCTGGTACAGGATAGGAACATCAGACACTACAAGTAATTCTTAGAAATTTTTTAGATTTATTGTGTTTTTCATCCCTCTTCTCAGTTATACACATATTTTCTTTTTCCAGCTAAAACAAATCCAATCTTTCTTATAATATTTTCAGAATGGGAACAAAAGGGTTTTCTACTCACAGTTTCTTAATTTCTAAAACTAGACTGGATGGAATGATCTCTTGATCTGGGACATTGGCATAAAGGGCATTTATAGCATTCTGAACAGGGATCCCTGTTCTAAGAGTCTAAGTACTCTGATCATTTTGTGGTGAAATTCCATATCCCTGATAAGACCTTGTAGAATTAGTTGAACAAAGACACAAGGAAGTTCACAGAGAACTGTTTGTAATATTTAGAAATTGGAACCAATGAAAAAATATAATTAATTTAGGATGGTGAAATCATTATGAAGCATCCATATTCATGAATTCTTCACTGTCATTAAAAATCGAAATATGTTTGCACTTATAGAACAAGTTGCATAGTATGATGCAATATGCACTTAAACAACACTATGTTCATATGTGTGTACATAAATATGTATGTTCATATATATACATAAATGCAATAAATGTATGTGTCTATAAAATAGTTCTGCAGGAATAAAGGGAATATTCATATTTGTATATATTGGCTCTTTTTTTCTTTAACACACACTATGTATGCTTAAACTTTTAAAAGGGAGGCCCATGCTCTTGACTCCAATGATCTTGCACATTCTACCCCAAGTCTTCATTCACACAAGCCCTCAAGCCTTTCTCTGCACAGAAGGATCTCCAGGGATTAGAAAGCATTTTCCCCATGTCTCAGCACTGATGAAGAACCAAGGTCAACAGACACTTTCTGGTATGCAGAACCCTGTAGTTCCACACTCCAGTCACCTCAGTATGTACAGAATGATACTCAGGCTTAGTCTCCCACTGCCCCTGTCTACACTAGGGCACATAGGACTACACTCATCCCAGATCCCCACAGAGGTGATGGCAGGACCCTAGTCCTATCCTATTAAGGCTGAGCTGAGGAGGGACCCAGCCCAGGCAGAACCATGGGGACCTGAAGAATCCTCCTGCACGTGCTCTGGGCCCCTGAGCATGTAGCTAGGAGAGAGGATGCCCCTGTCCCATGGCAGCGCTGCCTCCCACCCCTTTCTTCTTCCCTTTTTGTGGCTTCTCAGTACCTGTTCCTTCTGCGCTTTCACCTCCATAGTGCCCACCTGAGAAGTGCAGTGTGTGTGTGTGCTCTCATGTGGGGACGCGGATGGGAAAATGGTCCATGTGGAGAGGGAGGGAGCAGCAATCCCTGAAAATCACAGAAGCTCTCATTTCCAAAACAAACCTGATGGGTACGTGTAGCCAAGGCCCAGGAAGCTGGAGCCCTCCCTAACACTCTGGTCTCTGTCCACCTCCTGTGGTCTGGACCAATTCCTGTCTTTTTCTGGGCCTTAGTTTCCCAACTGTAGAATGAGAAGTTGGATGCAGAACTGCATAAGCACATGCCCACTGAGAATATGGCGGCGGGCTCCTTCAACACCGGGGGTGGGGGTGGGGGGGCGGTGTTGCGTGCAGCAGTGTCGGCTGTGCACCGGTGCGCAGGCCTCACGACGTGCCTGATGTGGATGCGCATGGAGCATGGGGCATCCAGGTCACTTTTCCAGGGAAGAGGACTGCATGCACCTACAGCCCAGCTTGCACCTGTGCCATGCACCAAGGGCTCTGCTCCTGAGGCCTGTCCCACGTGATCCCCCGTCTCCTGCCTCCATCTGCTCTGTGTGCCCCAGTTCTGGGAAACATGGCCGCCTCTCAGTGCATTCAGGCAGGAGCCAGAAGGTGCTGGACCAGGTGGGTCTGGAGAGTAACAATTATTTTTCTTCACAGTTTTAGAGTATGTTGTCAAAATTTGAATTAGATAATTATGTCAGGTTATGACTGAGCCTAAGCATATTTTATGTATATAAAACTATTGATATTTCCTTTTCTGTGAACTATAGAATATCTTTTGCCAATTTTTATACTTTATGGATGGTCTTTTTTTTTTTTTTTTAATTTTTAGGATCTCTTTATTGGGAATGTGAGCTTGTTTGTGCTATGAGTTCCAAATACTCATTCTTGGTTTTTTATTCCCCCCCTTTTAATTACTGTGTTTTGTTTTGTTTGGGAGTAATTTCTTGTCTTTTGTTTCTTTTTCTTTGCTATGTATTACTAAGATACCACTTTTCCCCAAACTGATCTTCAGATTCAAGAGATTATAATGTAGTCTCTCAGCAGAATTCATGTGGAAACTGACTAGCCAAATTCAAAATTTACAGAAAGATTCAAAAATGTTCAAGAATAGTCAAGACAATCTTGAAGAACAAAGTTGGAGGAATTACAGTCCAGCTATTACGACTTAAATTAAAGCTGCAGTAATCAAGGCTGTGTGTGGTAGTAGGCAAGGAGAGGCAAAAGGGAAAATAGAAAGAATAGAGAGTCCAACTCAGAGCCGCACATCAGGACATTTTGTACATAACAAAAGAGGCCCAGCAGAGCAGTTGAGAGAAGAGAGTCATCTCAGTAAATATCCCAGGGTCAATTGGTTGTCCGCACAGGAAAAAAAAAATGAATATTGACTCCTACCCCACATAATAAACATGTATCAATTTCAGGTGAGCTTTAAATCTAAATGTGAAAATTTATAATAATATTTGTCATATATGACATAGTGTTTTTGAAGATTTCTGTGTTTATGAAGCATAGTGGTCTATGGAGCTCTTTTTTCTGATGATTTTGTCTAGTTTAGTTATCTGAGTAATACTGGCCTTATAAAATAAATTGCAAGATTTTCTTTCTCTTCTACTTTTTGCAAGTGTTTATAAAGGATTAGCATTAAATTTTTATTAAATGTTTAACAGAATTTACCAATGAAGCTATCTGGGGCTGGGCTTTTCTTTGTAGAAAGGTTTGTCTTACTTTAATGTTTATACCTATCGTAGGTCTATTTGTATATTCTGTTTACTCTTGAATTTATTTTGATAATCTGTGTTTATTTGGAAATTAGTTTGTAATTTGTAGTATTTCATGTTTCTAGGTTTTCATGGCAGTTGAGATGGAAGAACAAGAAAAATTAATATGGGAAAATGAGGCTTTAGGGAAATCTTTGAAAGCTTCAGCGTATCAGGATTTCTGTTACAAGATGGGGAAAATTATTATACTTGTTGTACTTAATACTTATATTTATTAGTGAGACCAAGTGTGTCTAAAGCAGATTAGGAAAATATGCCATTTGAATCTGTATTTATAAAGAATGGGAGCCTGAGCCTACCTTATCTTTTTTATCAACAAGTAGATGGTGACAAAATAAATTTGAATAAGGACAAATACAAAATGCCATTTTAAATAAAGAATAATATAATCAGATTAAAATTCAGTCAATCAGAGTGATAAATACATAGAATACACAATGCGTTAGTCACTATTTCAAGATATTTACATATGAGAATTTAATACCTAGGAGATTAAAATTAATGACACAAAAATTCATGTACATGATAAAGTGACATAATGAAAATATCATTAAGCCATCATAGAAATAAACTATTTCAGTATAACAAATAGTGGATATAAAGAGTATCAAATAACTTTATTAGAAAGTTTGACTAGTTAACTATTAATACAAAAACAAGTAGGTAGCATTAATGCCAAGTAAACAAGGCATACACATCATTTTCAAATATCATAGAAAAGTATTTTAGAAAAGAAAAAGTTTTAAGCCTACAAATGTCATTAACATTGTGAAAGCAGAAATCCAACAGGTAATAATTTTTTAAGCACTGTGAAGTGACAGTCAAAAATGTCAATGCAACTGACATCAACAAGTAATACCTAGTCACATACAAATTTTATTTGACTGATTTAAATAACTTGGGTTAATAAGAAAATTCAAACTAAGAATATTTTACAAAAGTTAGTGAAGGACTTAAGAGGAAGTCTTGCAATTGAAATCAAAGGACTTGAATTCATCTATTTCTACCAATACTAACTTAATGTTAGAGAAAAGCATCCATTCTGGCCTTGTTTACTCCTATTCACTAAAGCAGAGCATTATAATTTCAAAAATGTGTTCAAAACATAAGAATGCTTTTAAATATTAACAAAATAATCACATTCTATAAATAATTATATCATATACTGGAGGAGGTGGTCCAAATAAAAAAATCCAGGGTTTCTCATGTGATTGTATCAAATGATAGAATCTATCTAAGGGAAATATTTAACTTGTGTACAATGTTGAGGTTTGTGCTTTTAGAGACAAATCCACTTAGCTATTTTATTGCAAACAAGTAAGTCTCAAAATTCACAAGAATCCTTCAAATGTCCAATAAAGCTGACAGGAAAAAGTCAGAACATCCCAGGATGAAAAATGAGTCAAGAGAAAGATTCAGAGTAATGGAAATAATTACTGAAAATGGTTGAAAATCTTATCAGAGATTTCAGAGTAATCAAAGTGAAAAGCAAGTGCTCCCTCAGGTTACTGGCACATCTCAAGGCAAGACTGCACATCTCGCACCCAGGGCAACCAGAATAAATAAATAAATATACTGATTTGAGACTCCAAAAGGTGAGATCTTCCCAATCTGAGAACAAAATTATAAATTATAAATCACACAAGGAGATGAACTACTAGAATGGCAGGTCAGAAGAAATCGAATGCCATATAAACCTCAGATATTGAAATTGTGTTTGAAATGGTTAAGTCGGCTGGGTGCCGTGCTTCACCCCTTTAATCCTAACACACCGGAAGGCCGAGGCAGGAGGACTGCTTGAGGCCAGGAGTTTGAAACCAGCATGAGCAACATAGGGAGACCCCATCTTTACAAAAAATAGAAAAGTAAGCAAGGCATGGTGGCAGGTACTCAGGAGGCTGAGGCAGGAGGATCGCTTGAGCCCAGGAGTTTGAGGTTGCTGTGAGCTATCATGATGCCATTACATTCTAGCCCAGGCAACAGAGTGAGACACTGTCTCAAAGAAAAAAAAATGTTAAGTCAGTAAAAATTAAAAATAATGTGGAAAGAACAAGAACTAAAGTTAACAAGCATATTTGGAAAGAGCCATGCAGAAACTGAATAATTGAAAAATAAAACAAATATGTTTTATAAACATAAAATGTGTAGGTTACAATATTAAATGAGACTAAGTTGTTGAGAGAAATAGTGCACTGTGAGATTAAGCAGAATGAATCTATCCAAGTACAGAAGAAAAGTCAGAATGATAGAAAATATAAATCTATGTGTAGATGTATAAGGACTAGAATGAGAGAACTAAACTATAATTGCTTCACTAAAATCCATAAAAATGAATGAAACGCAATAACCAAAAATAATTAAAATTTTCTACACTTAAAAACCACACACAAATCCTTAAATTAAGAAAAGCATTATGTCAAAAAGAGAAAATAAAGAAAAAATACACCATGGAAATGACAATCAGATTGTATAATACAAAAAAGAGGGAAAAACTTAAAATAAGAGATACAGATAAACCACAAAGGGAACAGAAAAATCTCCACAGTCTTCATAGAAGCTGTAACACAGAAAAATAAATGTTAAAAGTGCCACAATTGGAAGAAAGATCTAATTAAACCATGAATCAGTATATAGAAAGGGAAGAAAAATATGGAAAGGAAGTTAAGAAACTGAGGAGAGAGAATATATTAACCAGGGATGGAAAAAAACCAAAAATATATTTTACAGGAATTTCAGGAGGAAAAAAATTGAGAAATAGGGGAAAGGCAACATTATTAAAGAAATGCCAGTATTTTCCAGAATTGATGACATGAGTCCTTGGTTTAAAAAGCATACCAAATTCTAAGCATAATATATAAAAACAAATATGCATGTAGATAAATTATAGAGAAAATCAAAGATGAAGAAAAATCATGTAGGCTAAGAAAAGAGATTACCTACAAAGCAAAGCTAATCAGAGTAAGAGCACTCTGCTCCTCAGCTGCAACAGGTGTCAGAACACAATCAAATAATTTCTTTAAAATAGCAAAAAAAAAAAAAAAAAAAACTGGCTTTCAATCTCGTGGTCTATACCCAGCTAAATTACCGTCCAAGAATGAGTGGAAAAATGATGTTTTTAGACACGCAAACTAGAGATTACTTCACAGAGGGCAGAAATAACATCTCTGAAAGAACTACTAAAGGATGCACTTTAACAAAAATGAAACTACATCCTGAAGGAATGAGTCAGGATATAAGAATCAATGTAGAAAAGAAAATATTAAATAATTACTAAATTTTAATAGGCATGAGCTAAGAAAATGGTAATAAGAATACTTTTGTGGGATAAAATATAGTCAAGCTAAAATACAGTAGACACTCTCTTAACAACCCTCTACTTAAGAAAATTACTAATGGGTAAACCTAATGTAAGGCTGGCCAAAAGACCCCCACAGGCACAGCAAGACAGCCCCAGGCCCCTTCCCTGTTGGCTTGCAGCCGGGGCCAGACCGCATTCTGTTATGAGTGGCAAAAAGCAGCTACGCTGGCTGAGCACCCTGAGTTCGGCTTCCTGCCTGACCCAGCTGCTGCAGACAAGTCCCCAGGCTTCAAACAACCACATCCTACCTAAATGTTCCAAGACCCCCTTCACCCCACATATAAAAACCCTGCCTGAGTCCTGGGCAGTGTGACTTCTCAGGCCCTGACCTTAGGACCTGTGAACCTCGCCCAGGAGCACTTAATAAAAGCCACTTGTTTGGCCATAACTTGTGTCTGCTGGTCTCTCCGCCACCGAAAACCTTACACCTAAGCTTTCCATTCCCTCCACAAAATATATTACGCATGTATACTTAAGGATGTTAGTAAGCTATTATTTAAAAAATTCATTCCACTCCAGAAGTTATACAGATATTCTGTTTTATCATTTTCTAAAAATAGATTATAATAGATTATAATCTATTGGAAATTGGTTTCTGGGTATGGTCTGAGGTGATGGTTCAATTTCTTTTTTTAAAAAAGTCAGCTACTCTTTAACACAATGTTCTCTTTCTTATAAGCTGAGCTGTAAGCTTACTATGAATCAGTTATATTTTTAAACCTGTTTATGCCAGTAGTACTTGTTAATTTAATAACATTATTTAATTACAAGTCAGTAAAATAGTACAAGATAATTTTTTCTGAGAATATGTTCACAACTTTAGAGAAACTTGATAAAGACAAATCATTTTTTAAAAAGAATTGCCAATAAACTTGGCATTGATCAGAGAATTACTTAAAAATTCAAAGAAATCATAACACTCTAGGATTTTTTATTTTATATTTTAATGAAAACCAATGTTGCCATGTTTGCTGGGACAAATATGAAAACAACACATGAAAATTTTCTTTAAGTTATTGAACTATTTAAAAAACAAAATTTCAAATGACAGCTGATGTATTCTAGGTGTGGTTTATGCAGGAAAGATAATGTACAGCTCTAACCACTATGGCTCTGCATCAAAAGATTGATAAATGCATTATTTTTTTAAGTGAAAATGTTAGAAACAATCTGACAAATACAGGATCAGGAAGAGTATTAAGAGATATATTCCAGAAAATATTATCTTTCTTGTAGATGAAATCATACGGATTCTGAATGAAATTGTACTTCATGTAATTCAATGTTACAAATTAAAAAGATGCAGAAAACTATTAGAATGTATAACATGATAAAACCATTTCTGTACAAAGATAGTCTGGAAAGGGTATAGCTGAGAAGTGACTTGATATTTACACTCACTGCACTTTTCCAACTGCTAGATTATGGGGCCAGGAATGGTAAAAACATTGTCATTGGTCCTGGGTTCTGTTTCTACAGCTTCCTCATTGGTATGATTCATAGAGAAATTATAAGGTTATACAAAGTTAATATTAAATCTTTGGGGAAATAATTTAATCTTACTATATTTCATCAAGTCTGGGATAACTCTCAGTTCTCTTTTATGGAATAGAAGTCCCATGGAACAAATCTTTATATATATACATAATTTTAAAGACCTCAAAAGAGATTAAGAATCATTTTGTATTGATAGGCTTGACTCTGAATTAAAGGAAAGCCATAAGTTCAACTTATTAGTTCAAATTTAAGAACTATAACTTATGACTTCAAAATCCTAAAGTGAAATTTTACAACCAATATACAGATATAAATTATGAATTTCCCATTTCTATAGACTAAAAAGCCTGATTCTGTCATCTTATCATTATATTAAATATGAAATGTCCCATTTCAAATCGAAAGTTTAGTTTGTTATATCTCAAACAAAAAGCAATACAATTAACAAAAGTAACTATCAACACAGTTTAGTCATCTTAGTGGTAGCTTGTTTATGCCAGCAACAAAGAAGCCTGGTGAGTGAGTGGCAATGAAATTACAAAAGGCCTTTTCCACAGCTTGTTGAGAATTGAATATTTTTCCTTTCAAGAAATGGCCCAAAGCCTGGAAGAAGTGGCAGTCAGTTGGTGTCTGGAGAATAGAGTGGATGACAGAGAGTTTCCAAGTCCAGCCTCTGTAGTTTGAGCAGTGTTGTTTGTGTGACATGGGGTCCAGTGTTGTCTTGCAAGAGGATTGGCCTGTCTCTATTGACCAATCTCAACTGCTTAATTGGAAGCATCCTCATCATTTCATCCAATTGGTTGCAGTAGACATCCGCTGTGATCAATTGATCACCTTTCATAAAGCTGTAGTGGATAATACCAGCGCTGGACCACCAAACAGACACAAGTAGCTTTTTTTTGATGAATATTCAGTTTTGGACTGTGTTTCAATACTTCATCTTTATCCAATGATTGTACTGAACAATTGCAATTGTCAAAAAGAATCCATTTTTCATCACATGTAACAATATGTAGAAATGATTCGCCATTTACATCATGACAGCAAAGAAAGGCAAGCTTCGTGATGATTTCTGTTCTGATGCTTGTTTAATTCATGCAGAACCCATGTATCCAGCTTCTTTATCTTGCCCATTTGTTTCAAATGGTCCAATATTGTTGGAATAGTAACATCAAACCTTGTTGCTAATTCACATACAGGTTGAGACGGATTCACTTCCACTATAGGTTTATGCTCATTGTTATCCACCTTGGTCTCAGGTGACCTGTGTGGCTCATTTTCAGGATTAAAATAACCAGGACAGAAGCTCTCAAACCATGGACATACTGTGCATTCATTAGCGTCATCCTTCCCAAATACTTCATTGATGTTTTGAGCTGTCCACGCTGCATTGCTTTCACCATGGAACTCATATTCGAAAACAACACAAATTTTGGACTTATCCATGGTTTCACAAAAATTGCTCTAAAAAAATTGAAAAATAATGACAAGCCAAAATGTGTGACTGAAAGAATGAGGATGTGCCTTCATGCTAAACATAAAACAAAAAGTGTCAAAGTGCAATGTCACAGATATCAACTGTCAAACTTAGTACTTGAGGAAATTGGACATTTCATGCTTGATAACCTAATATTAAAGTTATCCTAGCCAATTACACAGATGACTGGGATATAGTTATGAAGTATAAAGTATCACTGAATACTACAAAATGGCTCAGGGTTGACTTTCACTTTTAAGTTCCAGTTTTAAATTAGAACACAACAAAAACATACTGTCCTTAACATCATGTATCAACATTTTAAAAAGTGTGTGTAATATGGCACATATACAAAAGAATGTATATATAATGTGTAAAGTTTTAAAAAAAATTAAGTAAACACTTACATATCCACTACCCAGCTTAGGAAACAGAATGCTGCTACTAGTACTAGTAGCATTCTGGAATTTTCCCAACTAGGTCTCCCTCTCTGCCCCACAGAGGTTAATCCTTTCCTAGATTTGCCTGGTACTGTGCTTATCTATATATTCAATATAATTTTGCCTCTTTTTGAATGTCATATAAATAAAATCATACACACACATTAGTGCACACTCTCTGATTAACTTCCTTGATTCATTCAAGTAAAATTTCATAAAGACTTTTACACACACTGCCAATTTTGAAAACCTGTAAATAAAACGCAAGCATCTGGAGAGGTAAAATATTACATCGCACTTTTATTTGAAATGTTTTGATTTGTTGGTGAGGTTAAACGTGTGCTCTTATGTTTATTGGTTATTTGCGTTTCTTCTTTTATTAACTATTAATTCACGTTCTTTGCTCATTTTTAAATTGGGATGTTTTTCTTTCACTAGTTGATGTGTATGGGTTTTAAAAATATATCATGTATATATAACATATCTATGCAATATATCAAAACTTTTCCTGCTTTGTCATTATTCAAATACTTCATAGTACAGTGGTTTAAATTTTGTGTGTAATCAAATATATCCATGTTCTTCACTATGATTTCTGGCTTTGGTCACACCATAATTTAATTAGTTTTCAACTGTTAGATATTTTGGCTATTCTCGATTTCTTCTGTTATAAATAAGACTACAGATACTACTGTGCCAAAATGTTTGTTGGGTTTTCCTAGAAATGAACCAACTAGGTAAAAAGTTTTGAACATTTAAAAATGAACCCTTTTCATGAAACGTTTCCAAGTACAGTATACGAACCACACTTTTTATTGTACTCTTATAATTGTCAAAACAAATACACCTTGCACTATTTTAATAGACAGATTTTTAACAATACATTTATTGGTCATTCATATTTAAATTCTGTTGAGCTGTCTATCCATGTCCACTGCCTAGTAAGCCTTTGGCGTGCTCGTCTTTCCTTATTTACAGGTATTTAACTGCGGTTGCAAGGGAATTACACTTTGTCATATTCGTTGCAAGTATTTTTGTTGTTGTTTGTTCATTTCTAAATCCTTTATCTACTTCACGGTCTATTCTATGATCATGAAAAGAATAACCGAATATTGTTAACAAGTCTAATCAGGGCGGGGAGCAGCAGCAGCTGGAGCTCCAGAGCGCCGCTGGGAGGCTCAGGCCCCGCAGGGTGGGAAGGCCGGGGCGGGAGGGGAGGAGCGGCGGGAGGAGGCTGTGCACTGCCGGCTCCTGCCCCGGAAGGTGAGAGCGTCAGACCCGCGCACTCGGCGAACCCGCCCTCGCCCGCGCCGCTCCTCGCCAGCCGGGGGCGCCCGCGCTCTCCGGGAGCTCGGCGGGCGCGCTCAGAGAAGGTCTTGCGGTCTGAGTGGCGGCACCGCCGCGGGCCTTTTGGAGGCGCAGAGGAGCGAGGAAGCGGTGACAGCCTAGCGGCCGGCGGAGTGCTCGGTGCCCGGCGCCTCTGCTGCCCGTCGTGAGGGCCGCGGGGCGGGTCGGCCGGGCCCAGCTCCCTGTGCCCCAGCCTCGCCGGAAATCAAACCCCACCCCGGACTGCGCGGTCCCCTCTGCAGCTCGCCCAGTCCCGGTGGCCGCGCAGCCTGAGGTCGGGCCGGGCGGCTGCGCATCCAGGACGAGGGGCCCCAGGAGGTGACGAACACCCTGTAGGGCTCACCCGGAAAACCATCTGTGCTGAGAGCTTTTTGGAGCCACTTTTCCGATAACTTTTTCAGTTTTCCTCTTTGATTGTTGGTCTATCCAGGTGTTCTACTTCAAGTCAATTTTGGCCTTTTTGTATTGTCTCCGAAAACCTTCATTTATCTGAAATTTTCAAATTTCCCCTATACCGTAGGAGGTTTCCTGATAGCTTAAAAAGAAAACACATAGCCCTTGTGTCCTAATTTTGTCATTTGCATTTGTTTAAAAAAGAACCAGTTCTTAGATTGCCAATTTTATCAATACTCTTCTAAAAATTTATTGTATTAACATTTTATTATATGTTTAGTGTTTTTTCTCTCCTCTTTTCGCCAGAATTGTTTTTTCCTGACTCTGTGACTTGAATGTTTGTTTTTCTTCTTTAACGTCCGTTCATCAGAAATTTAATCACCAATAGGAGCTTTTTAAGAGTACACTTCAAAAAGACAGGAAAGGTTTCTTAAATGAATTTCAGGGAATCAAAATAAAAGGTAAGACACTTGTCAACACGTGAGCATCAAGTCATGGTGGGCACTGGACTAAAGAATCCACTAAGTCCTTAGCAGCATCAATTTCCAAAGCATTTAGTTATAATAAGAATGTAATTCTATACAATTTAATTAAACAAATATCATATTATCTGCTATTTAAATAATTGAATTGATGTCAGCATAATCTATTTTCAGATAATTATTTTCATGGTACACTTGTTAAAAATCTATGACACTTCTGTCGCATATTTTGCAGAATATTGATAATCCATCTATCAGAACTGACTAGTACCAAAGGACTGACAATGGCATAGACATTGCCCAAAAGACCCTGAACACCACGGATTACTGAGTCATGCACCCATGATAGGACTAAGGAGGATGAGATGCTGAAGTCCGTCCAGTACATGACCACAAAGCAACTCACCAGTAGCAGGATGGTCTGGGTGGCCCTTTTCTCTGGGGAAGCTCTTGGAGAGAGGCTGGTGCTGTGAAGATGCTGGGACCTTTATGCCTGAATAAGAGAACCACCATGTATGCACTTGATAGCAGCATGATTCCCACAAGGAAGACATGCCTGGATAACATCAGAGTAATATAAGGCCCCTAATGATAGACTTCATTGGGGAAATTAAGCAGTATTTATTGAATAGCAGCAGATCAGTCTACGTCACATTGGAGGAAGCCATAGTGTAGAAGATTACATAACTATTACAGGACAAACTGAGGGACCATAACAAGGAAACAATATGGAAAGTATAGTTGGTAAATTTATGTTCAAATCTTTCCAGCCAGGAGGTGCTGGGCTGATGGTGTTGGCTTGGAGCACCCTCAGGAGGCAGATGGTGCAGATGGAGATGCCCCTCACCACCCTGTTTACGTAGAAAAGCACCTTACACTTGAAGCCATCTTGAAAATTCAGTGATTCAAAGAGGTTTGGTGACACCAGGAACCCACAAGAGCCAAGTGACTGGTGGTCATGTCAGTGGGCTTAGGCCTGTGATCCAGAAGGACTGTGAAGATGCAGAAGAAAAGGAGGAAGGTGTTGGCTGAGATTCCAACACCAGCTTGGAAAAGAAATGTGCTGCTTAACAATATCATAATTGGAAAGTACGTTCATCCTAATGGCAAAAAGGAAATGCATATTATATATCTAGGAAAAAAAAGTAACAGATTTTCCATCATCCATGTTGTTTCATAGTCAAAATTATTAATATCACAAAAGTCAGTTTAATTCCACTCATTTGATTAACCCTATCTCATATAAATTCTTAAAAATACAGCCTTTATTTTATACACAAAATTATTGATTTAGTATATCAAACACTCACACATTCACAGTCACACCTGTATACGCAGAACATTAGCTATACTCCTACAGTACCTGGGGCCATTTCGAAAGCATTTCTTTACTTTCCACATTTCTGTATTGAATTTTCAGCACCCAGGACAGTAATGTGATATAAAAATAAATCATGGGTGTTTGTACAATTGAACTGAAAAAAATTTAATGCAAATGGAAAAGAATTACCAAAACATCTTGAAAAATAATGTCCCATTGATTTGACCTCACAGCACAGCATTGACATTTTTTCTCCGTCCTCCCTCTTCTACATTTATATACCCTTGTAATTGCATGGGGCCTACCCTGATAGTGCAGGATGATCTTTCTGTCATAAAGTCAGCCACTTATTAATGTTGATGGCATCTGCACCTTAATTCTCTTTGATTGTGTTACCTAACATAGTCCCAGGGTCAGGGAATTAAAATGTACACATTTTTAAGATTAACTGTATCTCCTCAAAATGGTCCTGTCTCTCTGCCAGCTTAGTTTCCATGTGATAAACCCTGTATGTAAACTCTCTTTATCTCAGGAAGGAATTGGTAAAATTCCACTCTCAATTTTCAAAAAAAAAAAAAAAAAACCCAAAATAACCAAATGATATGTTTCCCGATATTATGATATCCGTGAGTTTACATCAAAATGCTCACATGTAAACCTTTTCTTGATACTTCTATGAACTCATGAATGCCCCCTCTGCCTTTAAAAACACTTAGGTCTCCAATAGTAAAGATGACTCCCCGCATGTCTAAATCAAGAGATCTCTGTATCAGAATCTTTTGTGAAATCTCACTGAATAATTTAGAAACTATGTTCTCATGTTATTTGTTCAATATACAGGCATCTTTTTAAATCAAATCAATTCAATACTGGGCTTAGAACAGTGCAGCTATATGATGCTGAAAAAAGAAATTCCCCTACACTCACTCTATTTCTCTTGTGACGTGGAAAAATTTCACTTGTTTTCAAGGTTACTTAAAATTACACTGGCCCATGAATATAAATCTGTAAAACAATACAGATAACATGACAGTTAGTGTTGTTGAAAATCATGAAATCAGAAAATCATGGCTGAGGTAGAACATTGCTCTAAAATCACCTGACATGTATGACTTTATAAGAAAAATTACACAGTTCATTACATATATTTTTCTTACTGCTTCTCCAAATTCTTAAACTAGCAAATGGACATATTTATCTCAACTGTTAGAATTAAGAAACAGAATAGTTCCCAATAACATACATCTGTACCCTCAGCTTGGCTGGAATCTGTTGCCATGTTGCCCTCAGGAGAAGCACCAGAAGAATATTGACTTCAAGGCTGAATGGTCTCCACATCTTAAAGTTCACAATCCAGTACAAGTTAAACAATATTTGGGCATGAATTACTAATGTATGTGGAATTATTTATAACTGTATACCTGAATCATTGTATTATTGTCCTGTATATATTGCAAGCCATATACCAAAAAGAGTTAATAAAAATATTGGGAAAAGTAACAGAGATAAGAAATTTATTTGCTTTTTTCTCATGCCAAGGAATATTCAGCTCACCACAACCTCTAATTTGTGCCCTCACTCTGTGAATGACTCTCACGTACCACGAGAGCGAGTGTATCTGCTAGGTCATGTGGCCTCCTTCTCCAGGAACACTGTGGAGGGCACTGGTGCTGAGCCTGAACTGGGGAGGCATATGATTCCCTTTGGGGTCAATAGATAAAGTACAAGAAAGTCTCTTAAATATAAATTTCAAATAATGTGTGTGTTTATAAATTTATATATATATGTATATATATTCATTCTACACAATATCTAAGAGGATGGACATATGTAGATATAATAATTGCATGAAAATATTCCAATATTTTATAGTTATAATAACCAGTTATTTGTTGTTTTTTCTGAATTTTAAACTTAACGGTGTTTCCCATATTTTTATTTAATGAATTTGGCAGCCACAGTGTAAAATAATCACGGGATCTTAAAACATAATGCGGACCTGAAAAATTAAATAGAAGAAAAACCTGTAGAGATCATATAGATAGGTCTGAGTGCAAAGGAGGATTGGATCTTATCTTATACAATAAAAACTTATAAATTAGAGTGCACATCTCAGCACTCATCATGACATGGGGCAACCAGGTTGTTTTTGGGTTGGGTTGAAGGAAAGACCCTTAAGCACTCTCAGAGATAGATAATGTAGATCAAGTTCATCTTTATTATTCTCACTTTCATCTTAGAATATTCTTAGTTTTATAAGCCCCAAAGCATATACACACTCATGGAAACATTCGGGAGAATAACACAATTAAATAGACGAGGAACCAAAACTGACCGTAAAGTGTATGGGCTTAGATCAAAAAAGAACTGTAATGAAAGGAAAAAAAGCCATTTACAAAACCCAATGCTATTTTGCATTAGATAATATGTTATTCTGGAGAAGATGAAGCTTGAAGTCTATTTCCTCATCTTTATAATAATGCTCAATATTCAGAGTTTCATTATTTTATAAATATCATTTAGTACAATTTTCCTTTGGCCTGACATATATTTAGGTATAAATATAAATCATAAAACAGCAGTCTATGTTTTGTTCTATCACAATAATAAAAAGTGTGATATTTCCCACCCTTTTACCATATTCTCTGAACAGCATTGTAAAAGATACGACTGGTCATTGACAGCATGAAGTGATTATGAGAACTGAAGATGACCGGGCTGGTGGGGAGGAGGGTTTGTTAATTCAGTAGCAGCAGTTGGCAACCTGAGAAACACAACTGGCAACATCAGAACAGTGGGCTACCTTTTCCAGCTAGAATAGTTAGATGAAAATCTTTTGTATAATGTACAAATGACAAAAGAGTAACTACAAATAGTTCCAAACACCATTGAAAAACTGACATGCATGTACTGTTCTTTGGTAATTTAACCAGTAGTGTGAAGCTGGAAGCACAGTGCTCACTAACCATGGATAGCCATAATCTCAAGACATTTGATTCTCAGCTCATTGAGGATAAACATGGGAAGAACGGTTGCTGTAGAGGTGGGAGACAAAAAGCACTGGAGGGGTGTGATCACAAATCCTTAGCCACAAATTCTTGAAAAACTTAAAACTCTATCTGGCAGTGCATTTTTTCTGACCATCAGATCAAAAAAGATAGTAGCACAATATATTTTCTAAAGGCTTTTGCCATCACATCTCTGTATCACAGTAGTGAGAAGATCACCATCATATGAACTGTGTCAGATGTTGTACTTAGAAAGAAACGGATGGCATATCCTGTGTGCTCAGGAATGGTGACCAGGGTCCCTTTCTCTCAGACATCCCCTGCCTCCACTTGAAATTCAAGGGCTTTTATCAAGAAATATTTTAAGGCAAACAAAGTTCTCTAATGTTCAGGAACAAAAGTTTTTCTACTGATCAAGATTTTTGAGGTTTTCATGCTCTCATGAGCAACAAATGTATAATTTCTGTCATCATCATTCTATTTCTGTTTTCAACAGTGTCCATCCTCTTTCTTTTCCATTTTAGAAATACACACTAGGGGGAGGAGCCAAGATGGCTGACGAGAAAAGCCGCCAGTCAGAGTGTCTCTGCAAAAAAGACAAATTTTAGAAAAAAGAGAAAAAAATAAACTAGCAGAGAAACATAGATTGGGTGAGGGTCAGAAGGAAGGGTGCCTGAAACTACAGGAGACTCCATGGGGAGACTTTGCAAAGGAGAACTGGAAGGAGAAATGTCCCGAGAGGCTTGGAGACCAGCGACAAGGGTAGGTGGAGCGGTTAACTCTCCCCTCCCTTTCATCTCAGACTCCTGAGCGGTTGGAGAGGCCTGCCGACACCAGCCCAGAGATGGCTGCCACCAGTGAGCAGTGGCCTCTTGCAGACATGGCGCTGGGTTCCCAGCCCCCTCGGGGTGCAGACCCTAGCCTATTGGCAGACCGCATATTGCTCCATTCTCTCCTTCCCCTTCCCTACCTGAGGGTGCCCAGAGAGACAATTTAACCGTCACATGGAGGCATCTGCAGGGAATGGGGCCTTTCCTTGTAGGGCCCTACAGCAGACTGAGGGGTACTCGACTGCAAGTTCCCTACCCGTCAGCCCTCCCAGGTGCTACTTGCCTGGGAACTCCAGGAGAGTGGGGAAAATCCCAAGGTGGAGTGAAATCAATCCAGCTTGGGCACCCTGTAGGTGATTCAAGATCAGCACCCCTCCACCTGGCAGGGTCAAGGATCGATCTCCAGGGCCCAGGGGACAGGCCTGCAGACCAGATCCCGTACACACAGGTCACGATCTCACTGCCCTGGGGCCTGGAGGAGAGATGTGTGAAAGAGCCTACTGAAGAGTGTGTGCCTTCAGGGGCAGATCAGCGTGCCGGAGCAGCAACCCTCCTCACAAAAGAGGACTCTGCACCCAGCTCAGGCTGTGATCCTGGGTAGGGAACATCCCGGCTCACGTCACAGGCAGGGTAGATCCATTGGCCTGAGGTCCCGCTTGCTGGCAGAGGCCTGGGAGAGGCCACAGACAGGGAGAGAGTGGAGGGGCATGAGATCTGCTCCAGAGTGCGGGTCTCAGACAGCCCCAGCCCCCAAGCCCAGACTTTCAGCTGAGTGGAGCCATTTCACCCCTCACAGCAGCTTTGCACAGAAACAAAGAGCAGACCTTGACCCCTGCTAACAGCAGTTGTGGAGCCTGCGGGCAGGCTTACCCAACACAGCCCCACCCAGACTCACTCCCAGTCCTGCCCCCTCTGAGGTGGAGAACAAGGACACACCTGGAAATCCCAAGGCCCCACCCATCACCCGAGGCACAATAGGGCCTCTCTAGAGGAACAAAAGCTAGTGACAGGACCCCCAAACAGCACGGTCCTCCCTGCAAGAGGGACCTACTAACAGGGAGGTCATCCTGCACAAGCTTTTACTGCATATACTGCATCTACTGATTCATCATAAAGGGTGTGGTTGAATCTCACCCACAAACACCACCTACTGGCTCAGAGACTAAACCGGGCATGTCATTATCCAAACAAAAACCTAAACGCAAGAAGGAACAACTGATCCAGATGGGAAGGAACCAGCGAAAGAACTCTGGAAGTATGAAGACTCAAACAGAAAGCACACCCCCAAAGAGGAACAACAGCTCCCCAGCAATGGACATTAACCAAACTCAGAACACTAAAATGACAGAAGAAGAATTTCAAACATTGATTGTAAGAAAACTGAATGAAATGCAAGAAAAACTGGATAACCAACACAAAGAAACCACAAAAAAATCCAGGACTTGGAAGAAAAATTCACTAAAGAAATTGAAATATTAAACAAAAATCAAACTGATCTCCTGGAAATGAAGGACTTCTTCAGGGAATTACAAAACACTGTGAAAAGCCTCAAGAACAGGGTAGATCAAACAGAAGAAAGAATCTCAGAGATTGAAGACAACTCCTTCCAATTAAATAAGTCAGTCACAGAGATTGAGCAGAAAATTAAGAGAAAAGAAAAAAGCCTACAAGAAATGTGGGATTATGTGAAAAAACCAAACCTGAGGGTGATAGGGGTTCTGGAAGGTGAAGAAAAAAACACTCAAGGGCTGGATAAGCGATTTGAAGAATTAATAGAGGAGAATTTCCCAGGCCTTGATAAAAATCTAGATATACAGGTACAAGAAGCTCAACGGACCCCAAGGAGATTCAATGCAAATCGGAAGACACCACATCATGCAGTGATCAGATTGACCAAAATAGCCACTAAAGAGGCCCTTCTACAAGCTGTAAGGTGAAAGAAACAAGTAACATACAAAGGAAAGCCCATCAGAATAACACCAGATTTCTTAACTGAAACCCTACAAGCAAGAAGAGACTGGGACCCCATTCTCACTCTTCTGAAACAGAATAATGCCCAGCCTAGAATCTTGTACCCCACAAAACAAAGTTTCATGTATGAAGGAGAAATGAAGACATTCTCAGATAAGCAAGGACTGGGGGAATTCACCAAGACAAGACCAGCTCTCTAACAAGTACTCAAAACAGAATTACACGAGGATAAGCACAATAAACACTCTCGAATGTGAAACCACTCAAAAGTTAAAGATCAAAGGCTAGATTCCACAATGGCTCAAGAGAGAAAACAAAGCAACAAAATGCAACCCAACAGAATGAACTGTAATTCACCCCACTTATCGGTTCTCTCAATAAATGTGAATGGTTTGAACTCCCCTCTCAAGAGACATAGGCTGGCCAAATAGATTAAAAAAACAAGGCAAGCGTCCGCTGTCTCCAGGAAATGCATCGAACCTGCAAGGATGCATTTAGACTCAAAGTAATGGGGTGGAAATCAATATTTCAAGCAAATGGAAGCCAAAAGAAAGCTGGTGTGGCAGTTCTGATCTCAGACAACCTGGATTTTAAATCAACAAAAGTAATGAAAGACAAAGGGGGTCACTATATAATGGTGAAGGGTACAGTTCAACAAGAAGACATAACAATTCTATATATGTATGCACCCAACTTAGGTGCACCCAGATTCATAAAGCAAACTCTAATTGATCTAAACAAATTGATAGACAGCAACACCATAATAGTCAGAGACTTCAACACCCCACTGACAGCACAGGATAGATCCTCCAAACAGAAAATTAACAAAGAAATAATGGACTTAAACAGAACTCCAGAACAAATGGGCTTGACTGACATTTACAGGACATTCTACCCAAAAACCACTGAATACACGTTCTTCTCATCAGCTCATGGGACTTTCTCTAAGATTGACCATATTCTAGGACACAAAGCATGTCTCAAAAAATTTAAAAAAATAGAATTCATACCACGCGTCTTCTCAGATCACAGTGGAATAAAAACAGAAATCAACCCCAACAGAAACTCTCATCTCTACACAAAGTCATGGAAATTAAACAACTTTCTGCTGAACGATTCCTTCATAAATGAGGAAGTAAAGATGGAAATCAAAAGATTCCTTGAAGTAAATGACAAAGGTGACACAAGTTATCAGAATCTGTGAGACACAGCCAAAGCAGTCCTGAGAGGGAAGTTTATTTCCATAAATGTCTATATCCAAAAGTCAAAAAGATCACAAATAGACAATATAATGAATCGACTCAAAGAACTAGAAAAAGAAGAACAGAGCAACCCCAAACCCAGCAGAAGAAGGGAAATTAATAAGATAAAATCAGAACTAAATGAAATTGACAACAGGGAAACTATACGGAAGATTAATAAAACAAAAAGTTGGTTCTTTGAAAAAATAAACAAAATTGACACACCTTTGGCTAAACTAATGAAAAACAGAAAAGAAAAATCCCTAATAAGCTCCATTGGGAACAAAAAAGGAGAAGTCACAACTGATGCCATGGAGATTCAAGATATAATTTATGAATATTACAAAAACCTTTATGCACACAAACTCTAAAATGTGGAGGAAATGGACAAATTTTTAGAAACACACAACCTCCCTAGGCTCAACCAGGAAGAAATAGAATTCCTGAACACACCAATAACAAGGACCGAAATTGAAACAGCAATAAAAAACATTCCAAAAAAGAAAAGTCCCAGACCAGATGGTTTCACACCCGAAATTTTACCACACCTACAAAGAAGAACTGGTGCCCATCCTGCAGCATCGAAAAGGATGGATTCTTCCCCAATACATTTTATGAAGCCAACATAACCCTGATACCAAAACCAGGAAAGGACGCAACAAAAAAGGAAACTACAGACCAATATCCCTTATGAATATAGATGCAAAAATTCTCAACAAAATTCTAGCTAACCGAATCCAGGTGCTTATTAAGAAAATAATCCATCATGACCAACTGGGCTTCATTCCAGAGATGCAGGGATGGTTCAACATATGCAAATCTATAAATGTAATTCACCACATAAACAGAAGCAAAAACAAAAACTGTATGATACTCTCAATCGACGCAGAAAAGGCATTTGACAAAATTCAACACCCTTTTATGATAAGGACACTTAACAAAATAGGCATAGATGGAGCTTACCTAAAAATGATACAAGCCATTTATGGGAAACCCACAGCCAACATCATACTGAATGGGGAAAAATTGAAAGCATTCCCACTTAGAACCCGAACCAGACAAGGTTGCCCACTATCTCCACTTCTATTTAACATAGTGCTGGAAGTCCTGGCCACAGCAATCAGGCAAGAGAGCGGAATTAAAGGCATACAAATGGGAACAGAAGAGATCAAACTCTCACTATTTGCTGATGACATGATAATATATCTAGAAAACCCCAAAGATTCAACCAAGAGGCTACTGGAACTGATATATGAATTCAGTAAAGTTTCAGGATACAAAATCAATACACACAAATCAGAGGCTTTCATATACGCCAACAGCAGTCATACAGAAAACCAAATCAAAGATTCAATTCCCTTCACAATAGCAACAAAGAAAATAAAGTATCTAGGAATATATTTAACTAAGGAGGTAAAAGACCTCTACAGGGAGAACTATGAAACATTGAG
>RJWJ010025855.1:0-23501 GCA_004363605.1 Indri indri | reverse complement strand
TTAAGTGATGTATGACTGTATATAAAATTTTGGCAAAGGAAACGCTATACAAACAGTAAAAAGGCCAGCCATTGCCAGGGGTTCAGAGCTGGGGGAATGGATAACAAGGTGATCTGTGAGATTTTTTATAACAGAGTGAAACTATTTTGTATGATACTGTAATGTGGATGTGTGACATTATACATTTGCCAAAACCTACAGAACTGTATAACACAAAGGGGAACTCCAATATAAACTACAGAGCTTAGTTAATAACAATGTAGCAATATTGGTTCATCCATTGCAACAAATGTAACATACTAATGCAGGATGTTAATAATAGGGGAAGCTGTGCTGAGGGTGGGGGTGGGGACATAGATTATGGGAACTCCCTACACTTTCTGCTCAATTTTTTTATAAATCTAAAATTGCTTTAAAAGATAAAGTTTACCAGTCTTGAAACAGTTTAAAGATAATATGGTTTGATAGCTTCAACATACCAAACCTGCTTCACACAAATCTAATCAGATTAACCCAGGGCTCATAAAACCCTTAATGTTCCCCTTCTACCTTCGGGATAAAGTTCAAACTCCCAGGCATGCAATACAAAGCCCTCGGTCACCTAACCTCATTGAGCCAGCCCCACCTCTACGCACTGGCTCCTGTGCCCACTGGGCTCCCGGCACATCTCCATGCCCTCCTATTGTTACTTTTCCTGATCCTAAGATACCTTTCCTCCTAACACATCCTCATCCCACTGTCTATCTGGTGAACTCCTACTCATCTTCTGAGGCCCATTTCAAACAGCAATTCCTCCCCAAAGCTCTTTTTACTACTCTCCACTAAAATAAGTACCTCTGTCTTCCAATCACAGTGTTAACACTGTAACTGTCGAAAACAGTTTTGACTCATGTGCTAGAGTGTGAACACTGGAGGGTGTAGAGTACATACTCAATGAGGTTTCACTGCACAATCAATAAATGACATAGAAAATATCTTCGAGTTATTATTAGCACTATTATTGCAACCTATGTGAGCTGAAGGCATAACATAAATGTTAACTCATAATGTAAAGCCATTTCTATGAGGGTCTGAGATAATATGGACTAGGTATCTGACATTCTGATCATATAACTTACATGGTGATAATGCTTGAAAGGTCACAGAGGAATCACTTGCCCATTCGACAACATTCTGCAAAAAACCAATGTCTCATGCAAGACTTTGACAAGCACCACAAAGGTACACAGGCTGTGTGCTGTGGATGAAAGAGGGATGCATATGCTTTATATGCCAGATGTGTAGAAGTCAGAGGCAGTGTTCTGCCTGGGAAATCAAGGAGTCTGACAGTCATGACCAGGCAAAAAGCCATTAAGCTCAGCAGTGAGAGTTCAAAATATAGTGTGATTCCGGAAGAAAAATCACAGGATGTTCCCACCACTTAAACTGTAATGTTACACTTAGAATCTACACCTGGGCTACTTTTCTTTTCTCTCAAAGTCTGTTTTGGCACGGCCGTCTACTCTAAGATTTGAACCATTAAGGCACTTCCTAGTCTGCAGGAGCAGAGTATCTTCCGTTTGCCCTTGCTGGTCCTTCTCTACCCTCTTCCACCCTGATCCCTGCCCTGCGAGGCTGACCTTAATGACTTCGTTTATGGGTTTTGTGTCTGGCTTCCTAACAGGTCTGGCCCAGGAGGAGCCCAAGAAGGAGACCAAAGGAAAGAAGGAGGAAAGGAGGAGTATTTATTCACCTAACTCAGTGGCCCTGAAACTTTAGAGTAAGTACATCAAAATCATACAGATGACGGCTTATTAACACAGATTGCTGGGCCCCCCTCCTAGCATTTCTGATTTGGTGCTGCTGGGGGTGGGGCTGAGAATCTGCATTTCTAGCAAGTTCCCAGGTGCTGCTGATATTCCCAGCTTCCTCCCTGAAAGACTACTTCTCAGCTACTACGGCCTGTCACCAAAAGTCCCTGTTCCTCTCAAGGTGACCCACTCTATGAGACTGTGGTGATTAATGTCCTGTGTCAACTTGGCTAAGCCACAGAACTCAGATGTTTGGTCAAACATTATTCTAGATGTTTCTGTGTTTTTTTTAGATGAGCTTAACATTTAAATCAGTAGACTTGGAGTAAAGCAGACTACCTTCTGTAATGTGGGTGGGCTACATCCAATCAATTGAATGTCTTCATAGAAAAAGGGAATTCTGCCAGCAGATCACCTCTGGAATCGAATTTAAACTATTTAAACTATTCCCTGGGTCTCCAGCCTGCTGGCCTACCCTGCCGATTTTAGACTTACCAAGCCTCCACAATTGCATAAGACAATTCCTTAAAATAAATCTTTCTTTCTGTGCGTATATGTGTGTGTGTGTGTGTGTGTGTGTGTGTGTACACACACATATGTCCTGTTGGCTGTTTCTATGGAGAACCCTGAATAACACAAATACTGAATCCCTCCAGGTTCCAGTAACTGTTTGCTGTCACCTATGTGGGAACATGCTCCCTACATGTCTCTTCATACAGGTTGGTAATAGTTTGACTGCCACGAAGTCCCAGTTTCTGCACCATCTCTAGTTGTTTCCCTATTTCCACACCCTTATAAACAGCCTCTATATAATAAACCCTTGTTGAACTATCCTATTTCAAATGTGCCATCTGTCTCCTATTGGAATACTGACTGGTACAATGCACCTTAAATTACAGTGGAAAAGTCAACTTGCCTTCTTTCTTTCTAAGCCTGCTGTTTCTGCTGTGTTTTCTCTTGTGATTAATAGCATCACTTCTCTCCCAGGCACCCTGACTTGTAAGCTCAGCATGAGTTTCTGACTTCTTGTAATTGTTGGTCCAACTTTCTGGGTTCTCTACAATTCTGGAAGCCCCTTTGCAGAAAGCATGTCTTTTTTCTTTTTCTATTTCCAGAGCCTAATACAGCATATACCGGGCATCTTCCAGGTGGCCCAAAAATATGTGCTGAGGAAATGAATGAAATAAAATTTGCATGGAATCTTAAAGAACATATATGCCTTTCATTTACATTGTTTCAAGACTCCAAATTCCAGTTCCTTTCTCTAACACTTTGCTCCACACAAGCAGATCTACCGCTGACATGCTGGGTGTTGGTTCATCTTCTACAACAACACTTGCATCTGTCCTCCTTTTTTCCATGACTGTTTTTACAACTCTGTTTCACGCTTCTATTATCTGTGACCTGGATAATTGTATATTAGCCTTCTAACCTGAGTCCCTGCCTCTAATCTCCCTTTCCTCTAATCCATCTTGCATCTTAAATCTCTGATCTGACTTTCTCCCTTTCAATGGCTTCCTATTATCTAATAAACATGGTCCAGACTTTTAGGTTTTGCATGAAAGATTATTCATAAGCTGGTCCCTAGTTAGCTTCCCAAACTAATCCTACCATTCCCTTACATGAACTCTCCACTCCCGGTGCTGTTCAACTGTACCTCACATTCTGAATTTCCCCGACTCTGTAACATACCATCCTCCTTGCTCAAAACCATTTGCTTCTCATTTTTGTATGCGTCCGTCAGAATCGAGCTCCTGCCCTGTTCGTACCACTATGTCAGCCCACAATGACTTTTTTTTTGCTTCGAATACTTTCAATAGGTATTGCCTACACCTCGCATCTGGAATCTACCAATTTTATTGCTTTTGAATATAAGTCTGGCTCACCTCTCAAATTAGGCTGTAGGTAACCAGAGGGCCCATGCAATGGTGTTCTACTTTCTTGTATCCACCAAACCTCAAACACAATCATTGACACAGTGCAACAGCAGGCATCCGTTACACCTTCCTGCAGCGTGTCTATCCGCTGCCTATGAAAAGGTACGCCTGTAAAGAACTGGGGCTAACTGTGCTCCTATGTGGGGGCTTTAATATTAATAATACACAGAGGGGCCGGGCGCGGTGGCTCACGCCTGTAATCCTAGCACTCTGGGAGGCCGAGGCAGGTGGATCACTCAACGTCAGGAGTTCGAGACCAGCCTGAGCAAGAGCGAGACCCCGTCTCTACTAAAAAATAGAAAGAAATGATCTGGACAACTAAAAAAATATATATAGAAAAAATCAGCCAGGCATGGTAGCGCATGCCTGTAGTCCCAGCTACTCGGGAGGCTGAGGCAGAAGGATTCCTTGAGCTCAGGAGTTTGAGGTTGCTGTGAGCTAGGCTGACGCCACGGCACTCACTCTAGCCCGGGCAACAAAGTGAGACTCTGTCTCAAAAAAAGAAAAAAATAATACACAGAGGAAAGGGCTTCCATCTGCATGGAGTTGACAGACTTCAAAAGGGCCAGGAGGCGCTGTATTTAGCCAATTTTATTGACTGTTGTGAAAAGAACAATGCACTTTAAGCTTTGATTCATGGTTTTCACACTTTTGTTTGGGAAGTTTTTGTTTATTTCTAAGGAGTTTTTTGTTTTTCTTCCCTAAGGTAAGCTTCCAGAGGACATGACTCAGAAGATCTAGATATGCCCAGGAATCTTTATATTTAATGAGCACCTCAGGTGTTTCAAATGTCAGTGGCTTTGCATTTGGTGCCCACTTCGAGAAACACTGGGACAGTGGATAAAAGATGAAAACACATAAAAGAGAAAGACCTCATGTTAATTATGGAGCAGCTGTAAACAGCACTATTAAATGTGCCCTATTAATGGAAATGGTTATTCAAATTAATGCTTTCACTTAAAAAATCCATGTAATCCAATGAATTAAGGTATTTTCCAATCGAGAAAGTGATTCTCCATTTGCCTTAAAAATCACCCCATATAACTGAAAGTATACTAGTTAATTCTTTACCTCATGAAATACCGAGGGGTAGTACTAATATGGTTGCTACATCATACAAAACATTTTATGCAATTCAACTAAAGGGGAGATGTGCTTCCAAATGAAAGAGGTTATGGGGAGCCAGAGAGAGTAGTATTGCTATATATATATATTAGTATAAAGCTAAGCAGAAATCAAATATTAATAGTTATCCTTCAGGAAATTTAAAATCTTCCATCTCTCCTTTCTGTTTGCTCCTGGTTAAGGAAGTATACACTGGAATCTATTCCAGGCAAGTGCTTAGTATATTTGCTATCGTTGTGTTCTTTGATCTCAGTATATTGGATGCAGCTGCAGAAACAGGTAATGTGGGCAAACATGAAGAAAACAAACTGCTGCTTGCAGATAATTTTTTTCTGGGGTGTCCAGGGAAATCCAAGATGATTAAAAATTTGCCTCCATTTATTTTTAAGAACATGAATAGCAAAACACACTTCAGTCTTCAGAATGGGGTTTCACCTTTTGAACTCACTTTGGATTATGAGTTAAGAAAATTCATTGTGCTGTATTCACTCATTTGCTCATTCAAAAATATCACTGAGATTTTGTGCCAGATCCATAAATAAGGGGCCACCTGCTCTCACAGTAGCATCTAGAAGGTGTATTCACATCTCAGAATGGCACCTCTCCATTCTCCATTTCCACAATAATCCCACAGTTATTAATATATAATCCGTGATCTCATTTCTAAATTAGCTCTACCACTTGCTAGTCTATATACCTCCAGTATTTTGTGGTTTCTATCCATCTTATCTTCAAGTAACAAAACAATCTTTCCAAATATAATTTAGATCATTAGCCATTGGTTCAATAAAACAAAATGGTGCTTTATTGATTATCAATCATTCAATGAATCAGTCAACAAGTTACTGAGAACCTACTGCTATTCTGAGCATTGGTGGTAGGGCGCTAAGGGCAAGGGGGAAAAAAGAGCAAATACAATGCACAGTTTATGCTCTTAAGGACTATGGTAGATGGAATAATGGCACAAAGATGTCCACACCCTAATCCCTAGAAGTTGTGAATTTGGCAAAAGTGATTTTGCAAATGTCATAAAAGTTATAGACTTTAACATAGAGAGATTATTTTGGTTTACAAAAGTGGGGCCACTCTAATCCTAGCAGCCGTTAAAGCAGAGGCTTTCTCCAGCTGAAGGCAGAGAGATGCAGCAGCAGGAGAAATCAGAGAGATTCCAAACAGGAGAAGGATTTGACATGCCAGTGCTGGCTCTGAGATGGAGGCCCACATCGAGGCCTGGAGAGAGGCCTCTAGTCGCTGAGAGTGGCAAAATGAGGCCCTTGGTACTAGAACTTCAAGGAACCAGATTGTGCCAACAACCTGAATGAGTTTGGAAGTGGATTCTTCCCAGAGACTCCCAATAAGAGGCCAGATGACCAACACTTGATTTCAACCTTGTGAGACCTGGAGCAGAGAAATCGGTCAAACCAACCAAGACTGTGACCTGCAGAACCATGAGATACTATGTATCTGGTTTGCTTCAAGCTGCTAAATGCATATAATTTGTTATGGCAACAACAGGAAGCTAATTCAAAGACCCTCTGAATGATCTACACAGAGGGGAGTGCCACTCTATAAAGCAACACAGTCCATAACTAAGTGTTAATAGAACAACCTGGGTGTGGTGAGAACCACTGACATGATCCTGTAAGTTGTAAAAGGATTCAGAGGAGAGAAAAGTCAACGAGGCTTCCAGGAGTCACAGAAGGCTTTATACAGCAAATAGTATTTATATTGGTTGAATAAATATACCATTAAATAAAAAGTAAGCATTTCAAAAAAGGGAAACAACATGGCAGGGGCAGGGAGAAGCAAGCCGGGATGACTGTGAACAGCTCGACTGGGGTGGCAAATACTGTCCATCATCACAGACAATAAGGCTTATGAATTAAACATTGGTTTGAAAACTGTTCGCAGGGGTCGCTCTGGGCCAATGTCAAGATGGGGGCAAAGGGAAAGGGGGCTGTACGTCACCTGACGGGTCCCTGATGCCCTCGCCCTGTCTTCTTCCCACCTAATCTTCAGAGCATCTCCACCTTGACGGCTTTTACTTACTGATTTAAACAAGAATTCGTGGCTGTATTCGTTTGGCAAGGCTACTGTAACAAAGTAGCACAAACCGGGTAACTTAAGAACAATAGAAATTTATTATCCCACAGTTCTGGAGGCTGGAGTTTGAAATCAAGGTATCAGCAGAGCACCTTCTGGGCTCACTGTGAGGACAGAAGGGCAAGATCTGCTCCATGTCTCTCTCCCGACTTCTGGTAAGTTCTGTAGCTTAAGCTTGTAGCAGCATAACTCCAATCTTCACAGGATGTTCTCCTTGTGAGTTTACACGGTTCACTCTACTCCAGTATGATGTCATCCTAATTAATTACATCTTCGAAGACTCTAATTCCAAATAAGGTCACATTCTGAGGCACTGGGGATTAGGATTTCAACATATAAATTTGGGGGGACATAGTTGGACCCAAAACAATGACTAAAATAAGGTTTGAAAGCCATGTGCATAAAATAGCAACTCTGACCGGCACTGAAAACACTTCAACCCGTAATTTACCCTCCAACATGTACAAACGGGGCCTTTGAGGCCACAGTTTATTCATTCTTCATGCTCCCCGCCTACCCTTTTCTTCTCTTAGAGCTTTCCATACCCAGTTCCAAGGCTTAGTCCCAGAGTGTTCTCCTTTAGGAAAAATCCAAATGATAATCTATTTCTAGGGAGGCTCTTCTGCTTTTTATATTAGTAGTAAACAAGTCTTAGGCTTGTTGATAAACTGCTTTAGTCATCACTGCATTGACGTCCTCTATGAGACTGCAGCGAGGACATATAGCTCATCTTAACCATCTTGCACCTAAAGCAGTGCTCTATAGCCAGCATGAACCCTACCTGTGCTTACACTTTGGCAAAACACATGCAGCTCTCCACCTTTGATGCAGAGTTTCGGCCTTCCCAACCACAGCGGGAAAGGCGCCACCTAGTGTTCCAATGTCAGCATTACGTGTCAGCACACGACTGAGCCCAGCAGCTCTTCTGTGGTCTCCCCTTCCAGCCTGCATGTTTCTCACACGAAATTCTCAAGATGTAAACCATTTTTTAAATTAAATCATAGAATGGCTTGGATCAGATTTGTATATGCTCCTTCTTGCTCTCCTCCTGTGCCCTCTCGCATAGTTCATATACAGAACCTATAATTAGACACTCACCACTTTCAAAAGCATGTGTTTTTCACAATCATACCACCAGCCTCCTCAAAAAGGATGTTTTACATAAATAGGCAAAAGGCCAGGAAGAGACAGTTTTAAAGTTTTAGATAATTTTTTTATCACAGCCAAGGAGTAGTGTTTGCAGAGACTTTTTTTTTAAAAAGTCATTTAATTACTGCATTTAAAATTCACATAAAGCACTGTGCTAGAGATTAAAGATCTGCATGGAAAAACATTTTGAATTTAAAAAGTACTGTACCTACATTTACAAGAGTTACAGCATCTTAAGTTGAAAAGGGATTGCTCTATGGAAAGTAGAAGTATAAATACAATACCTTAAGCTGTCGCGTATTTATTTATGGAAAAAGAAGTTGAACATTTATTTATCCCTGTAAATATAGAGTGCTACTATGAGAGGGGAAAAAAAATCAATGTGATCTACAAAAGATCCAAATCCTTTCATGAACACTTGGGACTGTGACCTGTTAACTCTGATCAACCTTCACTATAACCCATTTTTACTCTTAAAGAAACATTAAATTGACTTCCTTGATGCAACAGTTTTTTTTTTTTAATTTAGGAAATATTCAAGTCTGTACATCTTCACAATATATAGTCTTATACGAAGACCAGCCAAGAAATTGAGAGCTTTCAAAGCCACTTGTGGTTATTCTTAAATTACTTTCTGCAGTTAAAATAACTGTGAGTTTGTAAACCAAGGGCTCTTCAAGAGTAGGATCCCCCAAACAGTCATATGTTATTTCTTCCATGCAAGAAAATGCATTATTGTGAAGGTTCAGTGACATAAAGCTGGCACCGGAGAACTAGAGTGATGTTTTCATCTCCATAAAAGGGGAAGCATAAAAGAGAACTGCCCAAAGAAACTCCAATATTAGGCTACATCTCAACAGAGAGAGGGAAAATGTTCAAAAATGCTTTACCTTTGTATGTTTAAAAAGACGAAGATTAAGTTTCAAGGAACTTAAGAGTAAAAATGAAAACACCCCAAACAGCCCTCTCACTACCTCAGGAGGAATTAACGAGCTTTCGCTCCAGATGAAAGCATCCCAGCATTTCTGTTATTATGCTTCTGCCCATGTGACTGGTCCTGAAGGCCCCAGACACACTGGTGTTCTTGGATCACAGTTGTTTCTTGTGCTTTAACTTGATTGCCTCTATATATAGGGACACCAGGACATGGAGCACAAATCATCATTTATCAGAGCCTCAAATCTCTGCCCAACATCATTGCAACCTAAGTCTTCTCGGGTCCCTGAGCTGCAAGAGGTAATAAGAGGCCCACAGAAGAGCAGGGACAAATACTTAACTTGCCAAGAATATTCAGACATCTTGGAAAACCTTATTATTACATCTACTTACTACTGGTTGTTGTTGGTCAACACTAAGTCAGGACAGCCTGATATTTTTGCTGGAGTGAACCTCAGAATCAAAACCTTTGGTACAGGAACTCGAAAATGTACAGCTTCTGCATGAGGAATTTCATAATTCAGAGATGCTAAAATGATATTTACCTATGCATTCTTGAAAAGGTATAGTGAGGGGTAGAGCTTAAGTTTGTTGTTGTTTGTTTAAACTTTTTCCATTTTCCTATTAGCTTCCATTCTCTTTCAAAGGATTTATATTTTCACTTCTCAGTTACCTTAACACCTTAACTTTTAGATTCTCTGTCAACTACTAATTGCATTAGATGAATTCCAATTCAAGGAACCCTGTTATTTGGAATCAGCCCTGTAAAGTGGTAAGAACATTTTCTTGCATATCTAGACTGAACAATTTATCTGTTTTGTAAGTTTGAATTCTCAAAACTTAGATTTCTTAAATATGGGCATATCTCAACTGAACAAAACAAGCATCGACTGAACACCTACTTTAAGCATAGCAGTGACTAAGAAAACAGACAATATAAAGGAAGTGAGACACGACAGACAATGAGAGAACAATCCAAGCCCACAGGCAAGAAGTCAATTTTCAAACGGTTCATTGTGTACAGGTCCATGCTATGGGAATGCAAAGCAGGAAAAAGCTCCCCGTGGAGACAGACAAGTATTTTTTCATGGCACATAAATTAATCCTTTCAACAATCTGTGGTGTTCCATGCACAAAAACAACTATAGTGCCAAGTGGCGTAAAAAAATTATTCATCCAAACTGCTGCTTTTGTTTCAATATTCTGGTATTGATCACAGCCACAGGAGGAAGAAAGAAGAAGGTAGAAGGTAAACACCTGGGCTCTGGAGCAAGGGCTGAACTTGAATCCGGGTTTTTACTCTTTCAAGCCGTGGGACTTGGCAAAGCTGTTCACCCCTGGGTACCTCATTTGCCTCCCTTTGTATCTGCTGAAGACTCAATAAGATAATGACAGTGTAATAAACAAACCGCATTGATTGCTATGCATTCCTACCGCCTCACCTGTGACAGACATACAAACCACAGGGTGGAGGTACAGAGGTCACCGGGACGAGACCTGCTCCTCACCTTGTCTTTCACCACTGCTACTCCAAACCAAGCGTGTGTCCTGCGGTGCTCCTGCGGCTCACAGGCTTCCAGCCTGGTTAAACGACCACACTCACGCCTGGCTTGCTCAGATTCCTAAACCCCTGTCCTTCATTCTCCCTGGAATCCCTACTTGCCTTGGATCTGTCCAAATGAAGACTTAAAAGCTTGTTGGGTTATATATCCAGATAGCCCTGAAAATTAGAAATGAGATCATTTGTTTTAGAAGAGAATCGTGGGAGAGTATCTTAACAGGGAACAATAAGCTGTATTTGGATGCCTGAAGAGATTCCTCCTTCAGGGCATGGCATGTCCATATCAACGTGCCTGGCTTCATGCTGTTAACAGGTGTAGACAGAGATTAGTTAATGCCACATGTTGGCAAAGACCGAGCAGTGGTTCTCACAGGAGGGTGATTTTGCCTCCCCTCCTCCAGAAGACAACTGGTCATGTCTGGAGATAGGGTTGTCACACCTGGGGGAGGAGTGCTACTGACATCTACTGGGTAGAGGCAAGAAGTGACACCGAACATCCTGCAACACACAGTCAGCTTACCACCCCAACAAAGAATTACCTGACCCCACACGTCAATAGCGCCAAGGGTGACAAACCCTGATGTAGAGTAACAGTAACTCTCATGCACTGCTCGTGGGACTGCAAACCTCACAATCACTTTGGAAAAAAAATTGGCATGATATGATATGATAATGTTCAAGTTCAAGATGCTTGTAGCCTATGACCCAGCTACTCTACCCCTGGGTGCCTTCAACAAACTCCTACATAAGAGTTCCAAGAAAATCTCACAAGAGTCATGTTCAGTATTGTTTGTAGAAGCAGCCCAAATTTCTATTAGAATAGCTAAATTGTGGCATATCCGTGCAATGCAAAACCATTCATCAGTGAAAATGAATAAACTATAGCTGCACACCTGGAGAGAAAAGAGAAGCAGACTCTCTCAGCAGAAAAGAACTAAGAAAATCAAAAGTTGGGAACACAGAACGGGCAGGGTATCCACTGTTGACAAGAGAGAGAGATACTGGTTTGGGGGTGGGGGGTCCAAACTTCAGGTTATGAAATACAGATGTGTTTCTGGTGTCACCAACATCCAAGGGTCATCCTTTAACATCACCTGCCATCCCTGGCACCAGATACCACTTGCCCAAGTCCCCTTCTGATTACTAATTGGCTCCTTAGGTAGCCTGGTAGGAATCCCAAGCCTTTTGTTCTTATGAAAAAAAGATTTCCCACTATGATCCAATATGTTGATTTAATCATTAACTTTTCAGATCAGTTTACAACAAAATGTCGCATTATTTTTTTGGTTAATTCCATCAGTCTTCACCAGTCAACAGATTTTTGAGTGCCTTCTCGATGCTGGGTGCTGTGTTTGGTGCAGTAGCAACAGTGAGGATGAAAGATGTATGGTCTTTGTTCTCAGAGAACGCCAGACAAACTAGGAACACACGCCGGCGGTACCAAACGGGGCACTGTGGTGGGAGGAGTAGGATGGGGTGTATCAGGGAAGGTCTGTCTACAGAGAACAGAAGGATGAAAAGGGGTGGTCACCTGTGCAAAGAACTGGTAAAGGGACATTCCAGGGAGGGGCCCCAAAACTTAAGAACATAAAACAATAATTAAAAAAAAATCACTTTAATGTAGTGTACTTCACATCAGTCATTTTGCCTGGTTCACACTTTATAGAGATATAGTCATTACGCAACTTTACATCTTGTTCATTGTTACAACACGAATAATTTTTTCATGTTCTCAACATGGTCTTCACAAAAATTTAAATGGCTATAACATGTTTTAATTAATCACTACTTTGGGTTTTGGTCATTTATATTACTTAATGTTTTGTCCTTCTGAATAGTGCTGAGATGAAGGTCTGTCTTTATGTAACTTTTCCCTATGTCTTTTGTATTACTGCCTTAGGCTAGTTTCTCCTATCTTAAATTTAAATACACACAAATAGTGAAGAACGTTTCATTCCTGTTTCATCTTAATCACTTTTATCTTTAAAATCCTTAAGTTTAGAGAATAGCTCACATTATCCAAGCCATAAAATGCCTTTCATTTCAGCATAGTCTTGAACTCTCTTTAAAATTCATCACATACATAAACTGAAGAACTGAACTACAGCTACCAAAAAGGCTTTAAACTTGAAATCTGGTTTTAGGGAACTGACATTTCTTCAGCTTGTGATTTAAAATACGTTTTTTTTCTTTTTGTAGTCTCTGGCAGTCAACCTTACAGATCTCCATTTTGAGATGGTTTATGATCAGCAGGCTACATTCTCGATGACAGGATTACCTAGTAACGTCTCACAATTAAGCATCACTACCCTGAATCATAAACAATATTAAATCATAACATAATTATAAATCATAAACAAATTAAAAATTATTGTGTGGTCTGAAATACAAAGTCCTCCACAATGTTGGCCTCTCCGAGAAGTCTACTCACATAAGAGCAACAAAGATGTCATGTGATAAAACCCAATCCCTTTTGTGAAAATAAAAATTTTAGATGATGATAACATGCACTAGGACGACAGGTTATAACCTGAAAAAACTGTCACCCAACCTGCGTGGCCAATTCATCTGAATAATACTCAGGGATTGAAGATGGCACAATGGTTTACCTGTTATTTACTAATCTAAGACAAATCACTAGAGTAAATCTTATCTTTGCTGTCATTAAGAATAATCCTAGCGTGGGTCCATTTCTAAACTACTTCACAGTGAATGATATAACGATAATAAAAGTTTATATTTGCAGAGTTCTTCAGAATTCACCAATCACATTAACATATTTGATTCCCCACCCCCTATGCAGCTGTCCCCAATCTTTTTGGCACTAGAGACCAGTTTCGTGGAAAACAATTTTTCCGGGGTGGGGTTGGGGGAGAGGCGGAGCTCAGGCAGTGATGTGGGCCTGGTTCCTAACAAGCCACCATCTGGTGGAGCCGCAGCCCTACAGGCTAGGTAGGACAGAAAGCCTCTTTATTTTATAGATGACAAAAATGATTCTTTTAGAGCATCATTTTAGAGGTTAAGAGATCTGCTTAAAGTAGTATACGATGAAGCCAAGCAACGAACTCTGGTCTCCTTATTCCAAATCGCCTCTTCTCCCTACCCTGTACGATACCCAGGATTAACACACACAGCAGGGATCAGCTATAGTTCCAGCTTTGGCAAGAACTAGCCAAAGTCAAGTAACTTTGGGCCTCGGTTTCTTTATTTGTAAAATAGCATTTGATCACAAGACCTCTAAAGGTTGCAAATTCCATTTTGTATGAAAGAATTTTCTTATTACTTACATGGGAAGAAAGTGTCTCTTCCTTATACATTCCTGTTCCCCACCTCCCTGTCAAGTTACACTCCTGCCCAAGACAAATATATAGACATGATCTGACTCATTGTCAGCTACAAAGCCATGATACCATCATAACAGTGATAACAGAATATTAACAGCTAATTTTAAATGTGCATTTTCTATTTGCAAGGTACTATCTTAAGTGATTTATACGACAACTCATTTAATCCTTACGATGGCCCTAGAACTAGGTAAAGTTATTATTCCCACTTTCCAGATTAGAAAATCCACGTCTAAAGAGGTCACGTAATGTGTTCATGGTCACAAAGCTGAAGACAGGATTTGAACTCCAACAACACAGCTCTCGAGCCAATAAACCTAATCACTACTCTATGAAGCCACATTCCTTAATGTAAAATTTTTATCAAACTACTAATAGTTTCCAAGAGTGAACTTCAACTGGTAAACTTTTTTGACCATCAATCTTGCCTACATTTCACTTTCTGGAACAGTCCCCATATTACAATTTGAAAGGCCCCCAACCAACATTTTCCCTA
Source organism: Indri indri (assembly GCA_004363605.1). Classification (NCBI taxonomy): domain Eukaryota; kingdom Metazoa; phylum Chordata; class Mammalia; order Primates; family Indriidae; genus Indri; species Indri indri. The sequence continues at coordinate 9,060 of RJWJ010025855.1, read as the reverse complement.
ATGGATTAATTCCCATTATATTCCAGACAGATGTCTGCACTGTTTTTGGGGTCCCTTTCACTGCAGAGACTCAAAACCCAAGAGGTTATCTGGGCGGCAGATCAATAGAAGAGCTGCAGCGCAGTGTGGAGCCACTGAAACCCGTCCTTCCCAGCGCCTGGCTCCCTTCTGCTCCAACTGCTGGGCTTTCTAGAGAGCCCACTTCCTCCTTTGAGTCAGCAGAGAGTCACTGAGTTCAATTTGCTATAAACTCATCCACTTCTAGGAGGAGCTTTGAGACTAGAAGCTAAGACCAAAAAATAACTCCTCCTCCTTTCATCTTGGGAGGAAATATCTGAGATATAACATTTTTATTTTCCATATTGAATATTCACTCAGAGCCACTTTCTTCCATTTTTATAAGACCACATTTGTTCTTTATGTTCTTATGTTCACATATATTCTTCATGGTACAGCTTTCAGAGCAAAGAGACACAAACTCTTTCTCAAATAGGGCATGGGTCCCTCAGTGAGAGGAAGAAGAGCTTTCTCAGTCCCAGTACTTCCTCTTTGCACCATGGACAGTGTTTGCATCTTGCAAATGCTGCCTAACAAACGGATGGGCTGCCCCTTTCCCAACAGACGTGGGACCCAGAGGCCACCCTAGTCAGCCTCTTCTCTGTTCTGCATCCTTGTAAAGCTGTAGATCCCTGCCCTGAACCCAGTATTCCAGAATAAGGGTGACTATGTAGGAAAAACATACCAGTATCTGACATCTGTCAGTAGCAGAGGATATATGCAACAAGTATGCTAAAGTTTGGACAAAGACTTCCAAGCAACTCTCAGCAATCTTGTCTAACTATCCTGACCTTGAAATGACAAAGTACACTGCAGTAAACGGGACAGGAACACATCAGATGCCATCCCTATTTGCTGTTCTGTTCCTAGAATTCCACCACCACCCAGATCTTGAAACCTCTGATAAGACGTGCTACAGTAAATCTCACTTCCACTAATCAAGATAGAAATCTTTTCTTTCCCAATTAGGTCCAATTGCACAGACAAAGCAGTGCATCTGTTTCCCTTCCAAGAAGGCTCACCCAGGGGGATGGTGGAGCTTTACTGACATAATGGCTTCATCATCTATCTATCTTTTCCTCTCACGGAGCGTTTCTGCCATCTTTTAGCAGTGGTTATCCAAGCTTCCCTTTTGTGACAACATAACCCACGACTGCTGCTGTAAGCATCCAGACTCTACTCGCTGCCTGCAGGGACTTCTGATGAGAGTTTATCAAGACTGCTGAGCCCAACGCTTTTACATTAAAGTGTTTCCCACTCACAGTTACTAGTGTGTGTGTCAAGCACACACTTGCACACACACGAGGCCAGCTCCCCACGAGATGCGACCTACAGCAGCCGAAATCCATCTGTTTTCAGTTAGAAAATAGGATTGCTTTTGTGCACTTGAAGAACTGATGCGATATGAAATGAACCTGTCAGAGCTTAGAGATGATAGCAAATACCCAGATGTGGCTGCCACAGTAAGGCATTCAGGGGTTACTAAGCATAAGGTATCACTGTGCCACTTAGGGTTGTTCGTAAAGCAATAAAGAAACAGACAGCAGGATGCAAAAGATGCACTACATTCCCAGCTTACAGTACAAAGAGCCCACAATAATCAGACCTTGACTTTTAGAATAATGCTTTACCTTGGATGACATCTTAAAAAATAATTTTAGGATGGGCATATTACATAATTCTCAATGATTCATACAAAACCAATTCTCTTTAAAATGGCCAGAAAGATAAGCATTTTAAAAGCAAAAATGTTTGGGGAAGTGTATAATTTCATTGCCTTTGGAGCCACTGGTAAGGCTGGCAGGCAGTATAGTACAATGACTAGGAACTTGGGCTCAGGGGAGAGTTCAAAAACCAGCTCTGCATCTTCCTAGTTGTGGGATCTGGGCAAGTTACATAACCTCTCTGACCTAGTACAATCAGGTGTTAATTATAATGGCTACCTCTGCGGATCGTTGTAAAGAGCCTGTGAAGATTCTGTGCAGAAATGTCATTCCACAAACATTAGCCCTCATCATGCTTATTCAGAGTATACTGTGGTTGCTATCATGTGGGTTCCCAAAGAACTCTCCTGTGGCTAAAACAAGGTCGTCTGCCCAGTGGCTTCCAGTATCACCCCTACCTTTGCGCCTTTCTTCATTCAACACTGTGTTTGTATTTTTGCAATAGGAAGAAGCGATGGAGAAGGAATAGCCAGTGTTCCACTCTAAAGAGAAATTCCATCTATGGCTGCAACAATGGGAAGGTGCACAGGCCTATTGTGCGGAGGCTGCTGACAAGACTCCATTCAGAGCAGTGGTGCAGTGGTGAATACTCTGAAGCCATCTGTATTCTTCTCTTCTTTTCTGTGCTTCCTTCTATAGTGTCCTGCGGAGGTCACACTTTATTTATGCTTGCTTTTTGGTCCTGAGACACTTACCAACATAGTCTACATGCAGATCTACTTTCCCAGGCATGTCCTAGAAATAACCTCTCTCCAGTCCTCTTTAAAACACAACCATCTCCCGGTTTAGTTACTCAGGTGACAAGCTTGCTAAGTCTAATAAACTAATCTCGTCTACATAGTTAAATGGTTCCTGATAGATTAACATATTACCATGCTGGAGACATTCACAATTTTAAAACTCTCTGAAGCAAAATTTGATAATCCCAGTGAACTAATTCTTCCTGCTAGAATTCCAAACACTTGAGCAGGTCAACGGAGAGATAAAGGGAACATTTTATGGCAGGGTGCTTTCGAAGGCATCTCTCAAATTATAATATAAAGGCAACAACCTATTTTTCATACTGTGACATCAATCCCACAAAAAGGAAATGGTTGTTTTTGTGGAATAAAGAGAAGTAGGCCATTACATGCTTAATTAAAGATTCAATCCTTTTAATCCAGCAGAAATGGCATCCCCAACTGAGTAGAAACGTGGGCTCAGAGAATAAGCATATGGGTTTTTTTTGTTTTTGTTGTTGTTGGTTTTTGTTGTTTTAATAGAGAAAAGCATTAGGACAAATCTACTCATTACAGGGCTGAATGCCTCCTCATGCCATCAGCCTCTGGTGTTGGTCTCTGAGGCAGCCTCCCTCCCACTCCAAAGGGGAGGTCTGGCTCCATCATGCCCAAAGCACTATGTCACATGCATTCCATCTGGAACTTGCTGAAAAAAGAAAGAACTCAACCTGGATTATGGATGCTATTTTAAATGAATGTGGCTCCCTCTTCTGGTAGAAGGCCTGAACCAATAACAAAATCATCTAAAAGGAAAGCCGGAGCTTAGCTTCTTTCTTTCCCAGCTCCAGAAATATACGTCAACCCAAAACCCCTAACAAACAAACCCAACAACAGATCCACCACGGTTCTCCCATTCTGCCACTAAGGCTAAATGATTAAGATATCAACAACGTAAGTGCAGCAACAAGAGAGGGAAAAAAAGAAATCTTGCTATGGAATAGAGAAAAATGAGACACTAATGAAGGAATTCCCCAAGAGCTATGTTTAAAGAAGGTATTTGGGGTTAAAAGCACTAAGTTTTCTTTAAATTATAAGAAACCATCTTTTGATAACTTGATCTCTCAAAAATAAGCCATTCCTATAAATGTGTCCATGGATGTAGGGACTGAGAAGAACCAAATACTGCTTTGAAAAACTACCGTTAATAGACTTCTTCTGGGGACCAAGTAAATAATGATAATAACATGCCAAAATGCCTATTCGATGTCTTGATTTTCAGTGAGGTCAAACCTACAACAGTAAAAGTATCTTCCACCACGTATCTACAGGTAAGTCTTATGAAGACTTTAGGCACTTAGAAAACACTTCTGTTTACTAGAAATGAAGATTTGAGCCCCAACTATGTTATTATTTATCATTAAGCCAAAAATGTAGATAACCTTAAGAAGGAAGTTAACTATTTATATTCAAATCAATTTCAGCAGCAAAACTAAATTATGCATTGATAATGCACATATATGCCACTTCCTAAGTAAATCCTAATAGGCTGAGAATTGTAAAGGCCTAAGAAATGGTTAAACACAGAGAAAAAAACCAAAATATAACCCTAACACTCCAAACAGAAGAGCCCAATTAGACTCCCACATTTTGTGTCTTAACGCTTCATTGATTGCTAAATTATATTCACTCCTGAATGACCCCAATGTTTCTGCATCACAAATCCTGCCACTTGCTAGAGGCTACAACCCAGATTTATCATATCTTTATGAAAGGTTTTCAGTGCAGGAAGCAATGCACTGTGTTGCCACGCAGAAGGTTCAAGTTCAGGAGTGAGGGCTGCATACTCATGGCAGGGGCAACCAGTAAAGACCCAGGTGCTGTTGTGCTTGGTCTCTGAGGACTGCCTCTCCTCCTCGCCCCCACGAAGATTAGGTAAACTCTCTAGATTCAGGATGGCAGGAGGTTGGGATGGGATATTGCCAAAGGCAACCGGTAGAGGTCATATTTTCTGTTCTTTCATATAAAGAGGTCTATTGCAACTCTTGGGGGAGCTGGAAGAAAGGAAATAGATACGGCAATATTGAGTATTGTTCATATTGACAAAAACTCTCCTTGACTAAACTTTATTCAGGCTATTCTGAACTCTCATCAACTAAGCCCTGACTTTTGGACTTCCATGTTCATCCTTCCATTGTCCAATTTTTCGCAGGAATCCTACAAGGTCAGTTTAGACAGATGCCCCACCCTGGGTATCTGATCACCCTCCACATCTGATCTGGTTCTCCCTCCACCATCCCCCTGGTGATGTCTACTCACCCTGGCCTGCCTTCAACAAGAATCCTGTTGGGTTGGGTTGGCCAGAATCCCCCCTTATCACCCACCAACACCCCACTCCTTAGCTATAGAATCCCACTTTTCCTTGCCGTATTCAGAATTGAGGTCTCTTTTCTCCCATTGTAACAGTCCTGAATAAAATCTGTTTTACCACTTTAACCTTGGTCTAGCTCTGGCTCTTCTTTGACAATATCCACAGATGACAGATTTACTAAAAATTTAGATATCAGAATATCCACAAATGACACATATACCAGAAATTTGGAAACCAGGAGAGGGGATAAAGACAATGGAGAGGAAGCAGGAAAATACGCACACTTCTTTCCAGTGATATTTTTAAAAAAAGATACAATTAACCTTGGTACAATACCATTAACTAAAGAGCTTACCTGAATGTTATCAGTTTTTCTACAAACACCCTATAATCTGTTCCAGGATCGTGTCCAGGATCCTATGTTGCATTTATTGTCATGTCTCCTCAGTCTTTTCCAAGCTGTGACAGTCACTCAGTCTTTCCTTGACTTTTACAACCTTGACAAAATATGCCTCAAATCTGAATTTTGCTGATGTTTCTCATTATTGGAATGAGGTTATTCATTTAGATAAGAAAAAGAAACAGTGCATCTTATCAAAAGGTTCATGATGCCACCGTGTATTAATACTGGGAATGTTTATCTTGATCACTTGGCTGAGGTGGGCTCTGCCACATTTCTCTACAATAAAGTTACTATCTTCTCTTTGTATTTAGTATGGACCATGGATGAGATACTTTGAAACCAGGCAAATTCTATTTTTCTTCAAACTTCCATCCACTAATGTTAGCATCCATCAGTATAGACTCACAAGAATTTATTTTATTCTATAGGCTAAAATTCGGTACTCAGGTTATTTACATTGGTTTGTTTCTCAAATTGCTCCAGCTTTAATCACTAAAAGCTCCTTTTAGGTGGCATTCTGTATCCTTTTGAGAAATCCCCATACATTTTGAGGCATTTCCATACTCTGTGGCACAATAAAATATTCCAAGTACACCTTTTATTTTTCCTGCCCAGCTATAGAATCGACCACTTCTCCAGAGTCCCATTTCATGTTACTCATGGAGAATGGTGTTTAGAAACCAAGATCTGGGCTCTCATATTCTCTGTGATGGGAATGTCATTATTCTAAGCCCTTTCAGCGGACAGAGTTAGTAAATCTTTGTGTATCTACAGCAGCCTACCCATACACACATACCTATATTTCTACATGTTTCATCTCAGTATGTATATATCTGCTGACTATATAAAGTGTATCTGTGTGTGTATATACATATATGCATATACAAAGCTAGGAGCTTTTACTGATAACTCTGATCCTAATCTGACATCATAAGGTTCATTTTAGCATGCCTCCCTTTCCTTATTTAGAATTTTTTCCAAGAATCCAGCTCTCATTGTATTACTATATCATTATTATATATTAATATATATCACTATTATATATTACTATTGTATCATTAAATACAATTATTTAATATTTAATTATAATAGACAAATACATTTCAGAATTGCTGGCTCATACTGAGAAGCACCTGCTCATACTGAGAAACACCTTTCCTACTAGATTGCAGCATCTCTGTACAAATTCTCTTATGACTAGATTACAGCATTTATGTACAAGTGTCTTTAACCTTACAGTGTCCAATCAAAATACTCGGTTTCACAGTTACTCAGGTTAGTTCTTCTCCCACCTCCTTCAGTTTGCCATTAATCTATAATAATAATATTACATATATCATTGTTAGGTATAATACAGCTAGGTTAATCTGCTACTGTTTGTATTTCATTCTGGGTTCCCCACACATCCCAATTGGTTTTAATTATTTGCTTATCTTGGGAGGTATGCAGAGGGTATGTGAAACATTACTGTGACTCCAGAAGTCAGAGCTATACAAAACGTTTACACTCAGAGTGTCACTCCTCATCCCTTCTACCCCAGTCCCATTCTCCACTTTCCCACACCCCTTTCCTACCCAACACCTGTAGGTAACCAAAAACTGTAGTTTCTGGTTTAGCCTTCATGTATTTCTTTTGTACAAAATGAGTAGATACATATGTATTTTCTAACATGCTTTTTTTTTTTTTTTTAACAGACAGGGTCTTGCTGTTTTTTTTTTAATTTTATTTTTTGTAGAGATGGGGTCTCACAATATTGTCCCAGACCGGTCTCAAACTCCTGGTCTCAAGTGATCCTCCTACGTTGGAGGATGGTTACAGTTGTGAGCTGTGGTTACAGTTGTGAGCCACCATGCCTGGCACCCTTCCTTCTTAAATGGAGAGGACCATACCATAGATATTCTTTTGTGTTCTACTTTTCACACTTAAGAGTACGTCCTGGCAATCACTCCATATCAGTTCATAAAGATCTTCCTTGTTCTTTATCACAGCAGCATAGTACTCTGTTGTGTGGATATACTACACTGTATTCAACAAATCTCCTATGTATTGGCAGTTAGGTTCTTTTCAACAGTTTGCAATTACCAAAAAAATGCTGTAATGAATAACCTGGCATGTGTTTACTTCTATACTGTTGCAGGCATATCATCAAGGTAGATTCCTAGAAGTAGGATGGCTAAGTCCAAAGGTCAGTGCATATGTAATTTTGTTAGATAATGCCAAATGTCCCTCCGGAAAAATTCCATCAATTTGCAAAGGGCAGCAATGTATGAGAGTGTCTGTTTCCACACAACATCACCAACAGAACGTGTTGTGATATTATCTAGTTTTTACCAGTCTGGAAGGTGAGAAATCGAATCTCAGTGGTTTTTTCATTTGCAGTTCTCTATAACTGAGCTAGAACATTTTCTCATATGCCCAAATGTCATTTTTAATATCACTTTTGTGAATTGCATGTGCATGCCTCTCCATTTTTTTCTACTACGTTTTTCCAATGGATCCTGGACCTTCAAGTTTTAAGGTTTAATATCTTAAGTATATTAATGCTTTGTTGTGATATATGTTGCAAATACCTGTATTTTGCCTAAGTTTGTCAGCTATGTTTTAATGTTGTTGATAGTATTTTTCATACAAAAAAATTTATGTGAAATTTATCAGTCTTTTTACTACATCTGGATTTTGAGTCTTAATCAGAAAGCCTTTTTCTATACTAGGGTTAAAGCAGTATCCATCTATATTTTCTTTGGAATTCATCTATGTTTTCTTCTAGTACATAGCTTCATTTATTAAATGTAGATCCCTCATCTTAGAATTTATTATTATTCACAACAATTCGACGTAACAGTACTTTTGGGTGGTGATTTCAAGCAGTCAGGCCTCTTATTCATTTATGTATATATAAAACTTTCTGAGAATTGCCTTTATTTCTGTACTCCTACCCAGACCAAGGCTCGTTCCAGTAGTAGACATTGAACTTGGAGCCACTAATTGGAGAGAAACATTTACAATACTTGAAGACTTATATAATCCACACAGGTTTTCCTCTTCCCCATGTCCCACCTCTCCTGCTCGATGTCTGCCTCTCTCTCTCTTCTTCTCTCACCGCACAGATGGGAAGCTAGAACTCAAGTGATAAGCTTCAATTGGATTAGGAGCCACCATGGAATGATCTCCTGACAGCCCATTCTTTATTTGAAGGTGCACTCTCAGCTCCATACACCAGCTTCATCGCGAAGGATGGATGCCAGTGATCACAGTAGATCCATTCGTAGGCCTTGCTTCCCTATTATTAGCACCATCTGAGTCTGTTAAAAATCTCAACGAGGAGTTTAATTTCTCTACAGAGGGCTTTAAATTAATTAAGGGTTTACATGCTAACAAAGAGCCTGATACACCCATAAATCAATCCAGCGTAGGAGGACTACTCAGGGAGGACATCTATTCAGTGGAGACTTCACATCCAGCATCCCCGTAGGGCTCCCAACAAAAGGGTGCAGGTGTGGAATAGGCCACTGTGACAAGGAAGCCCCAATAATTATTTTGCATCACTTAAGCCACAGCAGGTAATATGGCAAATCAAAGTCCCAGGCGCTCAGCAAGTGAAACCCACGTTGCCATGAAAAGCCACATCATATCGCTTTAACCTCTATAAATGAATTGCCATAACGCTGTGATTTATTTTATACTAAGTCTAAGAATTAAAAGGACATTGATCAAAGTGAGCTCCCTTTTTCCCTTTTGTTAGAAATAGAAAGTAACAGATGGAACCGCTCTTTTTGTTTTTTTTTTTTT
>RJWJ010025854.1:0-23495 GCA_004363605.1 Indri indri | reverse complement strand
ATCTCAGGAATGGAAAAACAAACAGCACATATACTCCTTAATAATTGGGAGCTAACTGATGGGCACGCATAGGCACAAGGAAATGTAAAGGTCATTGGAAGTCAAGAAGGGAGGAAGGGAGTGGGATAAAAACCTACCTATCAGTTACAATGAACACTATTGAGGTGATGAGCACAATAAAAGCCCTGACTTAAGCATTATAAAAGGTAGCCATGTAACAAAAACATTTGTACGTCCTTAATATTTTGAAATTAGAAAAAAAAAAGCTAAAGAAACATTCAGAGAAACAAAACTGAACAAAGCAAATCAAAAACAAGCAGACCTAAACAAAGCCAAACAGAAGCAAAATATACTGTGATTTACACTCACAGGAATCAACTACTGTAGAAATCAGAACAACGTTTTCATGCATTATATTGCTGTAGGCAGAATATTTTTCATGCGCTTCTGCACAATTGTGTTAGCTCATCCCTGTTTTTGCTGGTGTAAACAGGGGGCACCATTTTTCCAGTTGTTCATGGAATTTGCCCTTCATGTGTGGGAGCAGCTTGTGCAACAGAAGCAGAGGAGTATGGCATTAGCTGAACTAGCAGGTAAGAAGAGAAGAAGTCCAAAATTGTGTCCCTGAGACATTAGAGGCATGTTCAGAGTTACCATGTCTTGTGTGTCTATGTAAATAAATGTGTGTATTAATCATGCACAAAGTAATACCATGATAATTGCTATACCATTAGTACAGTATTGTGGACCTGGTTATCTTAAACATCAAAATAATGGCATTCAGTAGTCATGTTGCCATTCAGTAGACAGAATGTTTTCTTTTACATTTTGGTTTCATGAATTGAACAAATGGCATCTCCTTTCTTCTAAGTAGATATACAGTGACACATCCTATTAGACACCAGGCCTATAAAGATTAATCCATCAGTTCCTTGCTATGGGAAAGTCAAAGCTTGCCAAAGAAGGACACTGGGAGAAAAATCGACAGTGCCTGGGAAACCAAGGGACACTTTACAATGGAAGTAATACAGTACCTGTGCTTTAGCTTCAAGGAAGAAGAGTTGTCTGCCTGATTATAAAGAACTTAACAGGTTTGGGAAAATGTGGGAAGTTCAGTATTCAGAGTGTAGGGTCCTTGGTGTGAGGATAAAAGCAGAGTGGTAAAAAAAAAAAAAATGGAATAGAGAAGTGGCTATGACCTAGACAATATCTTACAAGGGAGAATGTTTTAAGTATCCACCCCACTGCCCCCAAATCACTTGAGACTACGGTTTGAAGACAGAACTATTTCCCATTACTTGGGACTGATGCTGGGAAAGGAGGAGAATTTAATAGGAAATGAGAACAGAGAAGAGACAGAAGCTAATTAGTGACATTTCCCTACTTATAGAAGACCCTTTGGTTCAGATGAGGGTGGGTTTTTCCAAGAAATAGAACCATCTCTAATGCAAAGAACATGGTAATTGCTTACTAGGGCTCTTTTTCTTCTAAAGTTGCCAATTCTCTGTGATATATTATCCTAAACTACATTTACATTAATTTGGTGCCACTCTGTTTACAGAGAAGGTGGTCAGAACATATTTTCACACATGGATGGTGTGCTTAAGGCAGTATTAGGAACTTACCTACAAAGACTCAATCCCTCTGGATACTGGAAGATGAGTAAGACAGACTAATAGAGTCATTGTGGATCAGTTGAAAGAACAGTAGGCTCAAAGTCAGAAAACTTCAGTCTTTTATCATTATACATCCATTATTATTTGGCAGTAAGTAATTCTCCCTCATCAGTTTCCTCATCTATAAAATGAAGACCTTTTCCTTATTCATTTATATATTTCCTCAACAAATAGTTAATAGGCTTGACTAGTCAGGGTTTGATTAGAGAAGGAGAACTAATAGGACAATACACACACACACACACACACACACACACACAGTCATGCGCCACATAATGACATTTCAGTCAACAACAGATTGCATATATGAGAGTGGTCCCATGAAATTAGAATACCACATTTTTACTATACCTTTTCTATGTTTAGATATACAAATACTAATCATTGTGTTATAGTTGTTTGCATTATTCAGTATATTAATAGTAACATGTCGTACAAGTTTGTAGCCTAGGCATATAGTAGGACGTACCACATAGGTTTGTGTAAGTGCACTCTATGATGTATACTTACAAATCATAGAGTGTACTTCAGAACAAAAACAAATGATTGAAACATAGTCCTTGCCATCAAATAGCTCGCGGAATGGTAAGAGAGAGTCTTAATTCACCTGGAAGTGTGCTGTAATACAACTTTGCCTCTTTTGCCAACATAAAGTGAGATTAATACACATGAATAAGCTTTGGAAATGTTAACATTTTAATGTTTTTTTAAAGTCTCATCTTGGCTATCCGATGTTAGATTACCTCTATTTTTAAAAGCAAAACACTGGGAAATCAATTTATTCTAGATATTTTGATAGATTTGTCTTATTCATTTGATATAGTGGTGGTGCTGAACGGATAGCAACCACGTCGCTACACTAACCCGATTCTTCTGTTCATGTAATTATGACTACGTTTCTAATCCACCAACCACTTTTCTGTAGACAATGTTTGTTCAGATTTCACATATCTTATCCCTCTTTTAAGCTGAGAAAAATAACATTAAGAAACAGTAGCAAAATTTCTTGACCATTAATAATAATAATAATAATAAACAAGAAGACAGGAAATAGACCCTCAAAATGTTATGCTGTTATGCCAAACCTGTATTATGAAAACTATTTGCTTATCAGCACCATCTATAGATTTTTTTCTATTTCCTTATTAGACTATGTTTGATCCACTTTTTTACCTTAATCTTCTGCCTCAGTTGCTCTTCCCACAGTGCTATCTAGTTGCATAGATTGTGTGTATTTCAAAGACCCCATATTTTCTTGGTATCATGAAGATAATGTCACAATGATAGGTGATTTCATCATTTCATTGAAAGGTTTGTTTCCACATTCTAAGTGTTCTGTCACTAACGTCATGAAAAGAAGATAATTCTGAATCTTTCATGAACAATATGAGACTACACAGAGAAACTTATGAAACATTCAATTACAAATAATAAAAAAAATATACCATTTCACAGCAGAAATTATATTTTCAATTTATTTTTAATTTCACAAACACAGGGTGCTAAACATATGCTATGTACCATTCATTCTAAGTGCTTAAAAAATATTAATCCTTCTATCCTCATGATGAACTTCATTTTTATAGAGAAGTAAAGGGGCACAGAGAGGTCATGTGGTGTTCCAAAGGTCACACAGCTAATAAGTAATTTAGCTGGATTTGGACCAGGCAGTCTTACTCTATAGTACAGGCATGTGTTTTTAACCACTAGTGCATGCCCTCTAAAGAATCTCTATTCCCCATAAATTTATATCTGTGTGATTATTAAGGATGATCAATTTCATTAACACATAATTTGGATTATATACTCACCACTCAAGAAGCCTCTGTACATAACTCAAAGTGAAATCCCGAGAAATGCTCAAGTAGTGAGATAACAAGATAGAATCAAATCCTACCATCTCACCCCTGCTCTGTGCTTCTGATTATTGATTTTATTGAAGTTTTCTGTTTTGCACAACAACTGCTAATTGTTCTTTCTCTATCAAGGCATTTAAAGAATAAAAACAAGCAAATCAGAAAGAGAGAAGATTATACATTGGGCAGAACTCTAGACTTTCCAGCATAAGAATTTGTCATTTTCATCAAAAGCAATAAACACAAACAACTTTAACAACACAAGTCAATAAGATGTCACTTCACTGAGCAAGTATAATACCAAATCTAAGGAAAGTAATACTTCAGCATGGGAGAAATGCAATCATTCTTTACAGTCCTAATGACATATGGAAGTTTGTTGGCTTTAATACCAAATATTATACTATGACATCATTTATTTGAAGGGGGAAATGTAGATAAAAGTAGAACCCAATGGGCCTTGAGAGGTTTCTTATTTTACAATAAAAAGTCGCTCCTTAATTAATCCAATATGGATTTTATATGAATACTGATTTGTTAGAAAAAATATTGCTCTTGATACAGAAATATTTACAATGAGAATTTTCATGAGAAAATAAAAGCCACCTTAATTTTTACTTTTGTATCATAATAGTTAATGAAGACGAACAGTGATACGAAGTCAGCTGCTAAAATACTGTTTGCTATGTCTTGCATAGCAAATTCTGTATTTTATTGGTTCAGAATATATATTACTAGTGAAGTTAAATTTATGTTTTCAGAGATAGCAACAGACAAAAGCCGGCAATCAGTATAAGAAAATTGTATTTTTAAAAGTAAAATATTTCCAGAGTTCTATGAGTAAAACTACACTGCCTAAGGAAAAAAGCTGTTAACATTATTTTTTTACTGTTCAAGAAATAATGACATGACAATGATTTTTTTAGTAACCGTTTTTCAACATTCATCAAAAGAATGCCTCTTGAAGAAAGAAATAGGATGTTTACTTTTTAAGTTAAAAAATACTGTTGGGAAAAATTTGGCAGTTTTCCTACCCTAAAAACTATTAGTGCATTCATCTTAAAAGATGACTAAGTTTCTGAAGAGCCTAATAAACTTCTTTGTTGTGTTTGGCATTTCCTTTTACGTAGTCTCAGCTAAAGATCACATCATCCCCTGGCATATTTTGTTTTTTCTTGTTTTTTTCATCTCTACCCCTTTTCTGATTCGATTCCAAATGAGAATAACAAATACCATTCATGGTAGCACTTTGGAGCTAGACAATTCCTTTAAATCAATTGTCACATTTTATCTTCAAAACAACTCTGTGAAAGTAATGAGAGGAAGGAGTAGTAAAATTCTTATTCTTCTGATGGAAATATGAAGGATCAAGTCAATTAAGTGGATATGCTAGTATGTGACACATAGGGAAACTCAAACTCCAAGGTTTCAACTCTAGCATCTGTTTCTCTCTCATTTGCATCTAGCTACTACACTGATTTTTTTCCTCTTCTCCCTCTGCAGCAGAGAAATCTTAAGGGTTAACTGATGCCTTCTCAATTGACAAAAGCATGCATTTTAGAATCAGATAGACCTTGTGTTTAATCTTACCTCTGCCAGTTATGGGCTGTACGGTCTAAGCTAGTGGTTCTCCAAGTGGTCCACGGCTAACAGCATCAGCACCACCCGGGAACCGATAAGAAATGCAAATTCTCAGGCTCCACCTCTGACTCAGTGAACCAGCAACTCTGGGGATGGTGTCCAGCATATCTGTTTCTGACAACCCCTCCAGGTGATGATGATGCACATGAGAGTTTGGGAAGCAGTGGTCTAGGACAAGTCACTTTGCCACTGTAGAACTTACAGTGGCTCCTTAAAGTGGTGAATGACAGCCGTGATACAGAGCTCTTGGAGGGATTGGGGAGTGAATGGGAAGCAACTGACACACAGCATGCACTTTAGAAAGGGCAACATCCCCGGGGGACTGGAGCTTATTACAGAAGTTAATTCCAAATCATTCACTAAATTCGTTCCTGTATGGCAGAGAAGCGAGGCGATCACCTTTCTTAGATACAGCGCTATTTCTAAGCCTGAAAGAGACAGCTAATTCTAACTTATAGGTACACTTTAGCTGTATTCAAACCAGTCAGTGGCTGCCATTGAAAATAATTCAAATGCAGCCAAGTGACTTTTTTTTCTATCTAGGAATTTCAGAAAAAAATAGGGAGGGGGCATGACTTATTTCTTTGCCTCCATCATTTTGTTTACTGTTTATTTATGTGATTCTGTTTGTTGTGTCACAACAGCTTTGCCCAAGGGCCAATTTTAGTCTTATAGCTTGAATTACATACTTTTTTTTTTGAAGGAATAGGGCTCACTAATTTACAAGTCCTTAGTTTAAAAAAGTCTATAAATTCAATTTAAAAACTCAATGAAAAAATATTTTCAGTTTTGTTTACACTAAAACACATGGAAGTTTTTTCTCTCTTTTTCTTTTTTTTTTTTCTTTTCTCATTTTGTAACCAGCTGCTTTGGTTTCATGTTGCTCTATGGAGCACAGAGGTATAAACACGCAAACCAAGCCAATTTCCCCTTCTGATTGCCTTTTCTGTCCTCTTCCTGGACCTGCAAAGCCTTCAGTTCAGAGAAGAGCTGTTACGTACCTACTGTGTGCTGGGAGCTTGCAGCATGCGTAGGGCCATTATATCTCCATTGAGTTGGCTCTTTTTGGGGGGACTGTTCTACAAACAGCCACATCAGTGGGCCACCTACATTTTTGGTTTTAGATTGAATTAAGAGTATTGTATAATTTGCTCATGAATTTTAATTACCAGGAAAGAGAGAAGCAGTAAGCCTCTTTTATTTAACTCTCGGCATGCCCAGATTCTTAAAGTTGGAAGAGAAACATCACCCAGAGGCTTTGTTTGTTTGTTTGTTTATATTTTATTTTCAACAGTTCCTAAAAGTAGGGGATTTCTAACTTGGGGGAGATAGTGAGAAAGAACATAATACCTTAAGTTAATAAAGTGTAAAACCACAAGGTTTCCACAGTGATGGCAGTCTATAACCCAAGGGCACATGATTAAATAAGGTTAACTGATGAGGAAGGAGGGAAAGTATTTAGCTATAAACTAGACTTACAACTAAGTGTAACATTTTTTCAAAAGGTTACCACATCTCTGTTTATCCAATTTATATGTAGATTAAAAGATTAAAAGCTAGTTACTCCGGCATTTATAGAAAACACGCCGCCCTGACTAACTCTGTTTAGAATCTCCATTTATATCACGCTCAAGATAAAGGCAGAATGTGATCCTGCAAACACCTCATAGCCCTTCCTAACAGTCATAGCCATAACCGCTTCCCACGACCTGCGTCTTCTAGCCCTAAATTATGCACTGGTGCTTTAAATGAGATCTTGACGGGGGAACTTACAGCGTCCACTTCTGCCCAGCCTCAGCTGTCTCACTGCACCTCAAGAACACTGTTAAATCATTTGCCCAAGCATTTATTTTTCTAGGCTCCACCTCGGATTTAATCACTTACTGATCTTCCTGCCAAAGTCTTTGTGCTGGTGAAACAGGCAACTCGGGTCCAGGCAGAACCTGCTGTTTCTTGCTTCTGTCCAAAGGGTCAGTGATTTTATAATTGAATGGGGTGATTGTTCTGGGTTTTTTGTTTTTACCTTTAAAGAAAATTCTAAAGGCTTGAAAACTCTAAGATAAGGAGAAAAGTCGACCTAAAAACAATGCCATCTCAGAAACCTGTAGCCAGTAGAAAACAGATCATCTTTGTTACGCTTTGGCTGGATAACATTGCACACATTATTTGGGTAATCGAGGTCAGTGGAGACACTTGGACTTTATTTTCCCAGGTACTTTTCTAGCCTAAATTATGGACCTCAGTCAGGGACATAGCCCTACTTACAGAGTGAGTTGCCGATTCATTGAGCGCATTTAGTATGTTCATATGATAGACATTTAAAAGTTCAAGGCTATCATTTTGAATTCTCGGCCTCTATAGTTCTCTTTAGTATTTTATGATGTATCTATCTGGGTGACCATGAATGTATTAAAAATGGCATAATTTTGCTAAACCTGTTAGATCACCTGACAAGTGAAAGTGTCTATCCAATTTTTGTTAGCTCAATTGCCAGAAATGTAACCAAAACATTGCTCAGAAATATTCTTCAGGAAATGTGTGGCTATTAAAGATTCAAAATCCTTAGCTTGGCAGGTAAGAGCTTTGCCATTTGGGGACCAACTTGATATTTTGGCCTTCTCTCCTCTCTTCCAGGACTCCGGCTTCCCTACTTTACAAAAACACTTTGTTTTTCTCCCATTTGAAGAATGTAAGTCCTCTCCCACTTGACTCTTACCCATCTGAGCATGTCTTTCAAAGCGATAGCCACATTTGCCTTTGACATGACACCCTGCCAGTGGAATTAAACCGACAAGGAGTATGTCCTTCTCGGAACTGATTCCTATGTCCCCTTCCTCTTCTCCTCATGTGAGCATCACCTGTGATCATTTCCCACTCATTTGACTGTTCACTGAAATAAAAATGAAGTAAAAATGCAATTTAAGTGATAAGATAATTTCCTCTTTGTTATATCTTGTCTTCTAAATAGCTTGCTAACTTCCTGTGGACTAGGATCATGTCTTATAAATCATAAATGTGCTAACAACTTATTACCCCCCTTGAATATAATAGGCAGGGTAATAGCATTCATTTTGGGGGTGGCAAAGAACAAAAAAATTAGGTTTAGGAATGATGTATAATAAGATGTTCTTGATAGGATTTGCTGCAAACAAATTGAAAATATGCGGTATTTATTTTAGATTCTCCTTCTCAACACCCTACCCTGTCCCCACTACACACACACATACACACATACACACACACCTCCTCCTGATGCATCTATTTTGTCTGTTTTACTGCTTGCAAAATGTGGTTCTCTGCATTTGCCCCAGATAGACCTTCAGTTCCCAGCTATTACCCAGGCAGGGCTTTATTAGACAAGTGGCTTTGCCTGATTTTAGCCTATACCCTCCAATCATCTTGATATTCTAATCCATCGAGAGTCACCTCTTGGTCACTGACTTTGCTTTCATTTTCTCACTAATAATTCCATCTATTATTGTGCTTTTAGTTTATGTTGGTCATTACAGGATGGTAAGATAATACTATGTGGAAGCACTTATTTTTCTACTTATTATTTGAATCTATCCCTTTGAAGAGGTGTGGCTGACTATTCTTCTGTAATTTGCCATAAGAATTTTAATTTGATTATATCAACAAGCAGGTGATCTCAGCACTGATAGCAAACAAAATGGAAAAACATGCCTCATAAAGAGGAAGGAAAAATTTTTTAAAAAATGGGCCAATAAAGGGCAAAAAATTAACCATAGATTGGGGGACAGGTGAAATATAGGAAGCACTCTCATGAATAGTTATCCTATAAACATGGGGCAAACTGGGATTTGAGTATTGACGTAACAGCTCGTGACTCAAATTTTCTTCCATAACTTCTTTTGAGCCCCAGACAGCCTTGTGTTCTGAAGCTTCCTCTATATTTTCCAGACTTCCTAGCCTAAAGAGGAATAACAATACTAACATTTGCATTTACTTAAGGCTTTGGAAAAAGTCAAAGTGAAAATAAAAGTAACCTTCAAGAAGTGTCTGCATGGAATAACTGACTCAACTATTTTGGCCAAGAGTATCTTTTGGTCCTTATTTTCATGGCAGCAAGAGCAATATTTTCAAGCTGTAGAGGGTGGGGCAGCTTGGAAAGGTGGGAATCTCAATTGAATCATTCTATGAAAGAAAACACTACCCATGCTGAAAAGAAATTGATAGTGTTAGAATTGTAAATTTGAGAAGTGATAGAACTTGAACTGCTAACAGTTAGCAAAATTATATATTGTATATACAGATACCATCCAGATTTAAAGGATGGGCTTGCCAAATATCTCAATTATCATCCATCCATTATACTTATTTATTCGTTACTGAGGTGAAAAGTGAGGAAAATGGTAAAATGCATTTATATGATTTTTTGTGATTAACACAAATTTGAAAAGGTAGATTTGACAAGGCTGAAATTTATTATGCCACTCTCCCCCATAGGTTTCAAACAATTTAGGACTGTTACATAGAGTCACACTTGAAGGTAAATGCAAAGTAGGCAAGCCAGGTTTCCAAGAACATGATGCATCTTACTTGCCAGTAGTTAACCAGTCCTGAGAAATGGCAGGAATTGTTTTTCTCCAGATCCTATATTGCAAGGCCATAAAATTTGTCCACAGAAAACCCTCATCACTGAGCATTTGTTGCAATAGTTTTCATTAAGATTAGAAAGATTGAATTACAATTAATCAAGCTTTAATATATTGGCTAATAGATAATTGGATTTCTAAGAGAGGGAAGCTGCCCTGGTTGGGGGGGCGGGGGAGAGGGTGGTGTTAAAAAAAGATTAGATGTATTTTTTTGACTCATTATGGAAGCTTCTGAATAATTTTTTTAATTTTATTCACAAACGATTCAATTAATAAGTATTGGTGTGGAGGCTATCAGTTCAAGAACCGTATTTGTGTAAATTTGTTGTCCCACATTTCATTTGCCACCACGGTGCGTTGCTTATCTTGAGAGGCTGAATATGGAAGTGAATAATGGCCAGTCTATATATGACAAAACAACTGTGACAATAATTTCTGCAGCAACCATGACTTTTGTATCAACTGGCCCCACATAGTCAGAACTTGGTCAACTACTGTCAGCTTCCCTAACGTTTGTTCTCAGTTCCAACTCAGAACCAACCAGACAAAGAAAATATGCTTCCTCAACCAATCACATAGGATGCCGTGCTTCTATTTAGCCTGCCCCCAGTTTCCCCAGGCCAACAGCTTTTGATCAGGGCACACCTAAAGCTGTCTTTCTGTTCCACTATAAACCTTTTCCACTGCCTGCCTTTGAGTCTCTGCCAAACAGAAGTAGTGGTACCTGACTCCCTTGCTATAGCAAGCTCTGAATAAATAACTTCTTCTTGTTCTGGTTTGGATGGTTTTTGTTTATTTCCACAGTCTTTATTATGATCTCTATACAGAATCCTTTAAATAGCAAAATTATCCATGCCCCCAAATCATTTAGGGCCCCTGGATATCAAATGTAGAGCCACTAATTTTGAAAGCCAGAAAAATTGTTGGGACTGGTTCAAATTTGGGTCAAGATTCCTTTGATCTATCTCAGATCTGTGATAATTTGGCATTTATATTACACAGTCCTTTTTCCAGTTCATGTCAGCAAAAGTCTCACTGCCTGTGCATGTCTTGTTTGAGTAGTTGCTTCTTTGTAAAACTACTCAGAGGTAATATGACAATTACCTGTGGATAGTTCAAATTGGCTCTATGTCTTTGAAAAGGTCTATTTTGCCTTCATTGACTGAGAGGTGTGTGATATCTGATATTAGATAGTTTCAGTTTGAATTCTGCCAATAACTTTTATTCACTGGGTGAGTTTAGTAGAGTATATTAACATATTTGAATCTCAATTTTTTAATTTAAAAATTGCTATAGTGACATTAGCTCCTATCTTACAGGGTTGCTTACGAATTAAAAGAGATAATTGCTGTAAAATAGTTACCAAAGTCCTAATATGTAATACTTATTCAATAATAAGTAATAGCTATTATTATTATTACATCAAAATATGTGCTTATTTTCCAAATTAACAATCTTTTGTACATTTGATGTGACAAGATAGCACTCAGAGCCAAGATCTGGAAATTGCTGGAAAATAGATGCATTAAGTGACACAGAGAATTAAGGAACTGTCTTCATAATTCAGATGATAGCAACCTTCTACTATACTAAAAAATCAAGCCTCTCAGAACTAACATGATTTGGTATTAGGCAATTTCACCTCAGCATTCTCAATGGTTTCTCCTTCTAAAGAAGCTTATAGCTAGTAACTTGGTCAAGGTTTTCAGGTACAAATTTTACTTTTTAAGAGTATAAACAAATACACATTGAAAATATGATACTCCAGAGGCACAGAAAGATACATGATGTAGCCAACCGAAAAGGTAACATGCCCTAACATAATATATGTTCTCTATTCTCTTTTAAACCCTATTACAATCAAAGAAACCTTCTGACACGGTGAAATGCTCATTTTGCAGACATGACGTGGGCAAGTTTGATTTCTGAATAAAACAAAGGAAAAATTCCTGGACATTTTATGTGCATTTTTGTTAACGCAATCACAGCTACAAAGTTAGCCATCCAATCCCAAACAAGACATGACCTCACTGGAGTGGGGTGGGTGTTTCTTGACTAAATTACGGAGTTCCACATAAAGGACACGTCGATTATACCGCCTGTGTGCTCCCCTCTCCTCGCTGATGTCAGGGATTTATTCCGGGAAGTCTTTAGCAAATATTTTTGGAACAAATATTTTGTGGGAATTTCACTGTTTCTGTCACAAAGGTTATTTAGTGGTTCAACTGGAAACCAAGAATGGAATGAGTTACCTTATTAAAATTCTCGGATCAAGAAGTGTTTATTTTACTTGGTGAGTTTCAGTAGAAATTGGCGGAGCAGGTCATGATGGGGAGTTGAGGGGGATCCGTCGGGAGCACCAAGAACACTTTTTCAAATTACGTATATTCTAACAGATTCTTGAGGAAATGTTACTAAGAACAAGCTTTCAGTGTAGCCCCATATGGCGTATTTTCAACTTCCTATGGAGACAATTTCAAATATTTTCCACTCTCTTTAAATCCCTGTTTCTATCTCCTTTACCCCTGACCCCTTTCAGCTTAACAGGAAAATAATATCACCAACTTCTTGCCTCCCGACCTATAGACCCAATTGCATCTGTGCCCATGCATTCCTTGGGATCACCCTCGACTCTTTCCCGGCCCTCTGCTCTGCCATTTCACTTCCTTTCACTTCTCCCTTTGCTCCCTAATGGATTTCTGATTTTTGTGGATTCTGACCTCTTGAATCCATTCCCTTTGCTTTACTCCCCTAGATTATGCAATATCCTCCTTACTGACCTCCCTATCTCTTGTCTGGCCAATCTGTTCTCACTACCAGAGCCATAATCTTAAATATGAATCTTACATACTTTATTTTTATGCTAATTAGATTGGGTTAGCTCTTTAATGCTCCCCTAGAATGACCCAAATTCTTTAATGTGATCTGCCAGATGCTGCTCCCCACTCCAGCTCTATCTCCTATTTCCCCACATCTTAGATCCCATGATGAAGCATTTTCATTTGTCCTGCGAGCTCCTATTCAGAGCTAACACAGTTTGTCTCAATGGGTTTCATTCGCATGAATAGAGTCAGGGTGTAAATTGCACCCTTGGGGAAATGTGACTCAACAAGTAACTACTGTGGAATGGATTCGCTGAAGAATGAAAACAAACATATTCATGGCTTTTCAGAAATTAGGAGCCCACCAAGAGTGGAAAATGCTAAAACATAAAAATAGGTTTATTCATTAGTAGAGTTTTAAGTTGAGTATTTACAGAGTTTCCTTAATTCATGATAAAGACTTAAATGCTTACTGAATTATATGAAAATATTCTTAAACTTTAAGACAGATCACTTTTGCAGTATTACTTTTAATAAGACAGCAGTTTAAATTCACTTTCTTTTCGCTTCCATTAAAAAAATTTTAATTATGGCTTAGTGATATATAATAACTGCTTAGAGTATATATAATATAATGAGACTGTACACTGATATGTGGACTTCACCCAATTTTATTTCCAGCACTGACATCAGAGACCATTTTTTTCTGACCCAAATATTAGAAGCTAGAGGCTTTATATGTGACTTTGTATCTTTATATGTGACTTTGTATACCTTACTCACTCATAGTAGCTTTGAAGTTGAATTTTGAGTATAATTGAACCTTTGAAGGAGAATTTTGAGTAGGATCTGGACTGATTCGGGGCTGGTCAAACAACACCTCAATAATTATGAATTAAAATGCATTACATTTTAAAAGGGACATTCAGAGAACAACTAGGACATTGAGCAAATTCTAAGATGTGGCTTATAACTCAGTGCAGGGCTAAAGCCAGCTCCTACCAGCTCACAAGAGCCAATTGTGCACAGCTCTTACCAACCGCATGTTATGAGACCTCACATCAGTAACTTGAAATCAGCCATGATTGGAGTATTTATACCACAGAAATTGGAAGCTCTACAAGTTAGAGTCAGTCCTTTTGTTTCCCCCAGAAAGGTAACTGTTAACATTTTCCAACACACCACTGCTTATAAACAAGTTGAACATACGTCCCAGCAGTCTTGGCTGTCCTGGTAACCCACGACTTTAGCATTTCTACCTACCCTCTTCACTATCAAAAACAACAGATGCAATAACCACTATTGGTATCAGGACTAATAGGAGGCTTTGGAAATTTTTCACTGCAAGAAGTGAAGACTGAGTCGGAAGGTAAGAAGCAACTACAAGTTTCTTATCTTTATTTATCTGAAGAACCGGCTGCAGGAAGTAATACAAGACTTGTTTTGCAGAGCTTCAGAGGACAGCATGAGGACAGGAAAGTCTTGTGAAAAACACAGGGAGACACATTTTTATCTGAGTTTAAGGAAGGACTCGCTCTTTGGTAAATCTGAGTCATCAGAAACAAGAGCAGAGACGTGGAGGGTTGAGTGTGGTTCTGGTGCCTGACACTGCTCGGGCGGAGAGTGAGAACCACTTTGAGGGGGTTCACGGCCACTCTTGCTGGGTTAGTGATCTTCTGATGACGCCCATTACAAGCGGAACCTTCTCACGACCCTACCTGACTCAATCATTTTGGTGGTCATCTCAGAGGATCTTTGCCGGATGACGTGTGTGTTTGGGAGAAGGTGCAACGAACCGACAGGAAAAATAATTCATTCAAATTCAGAAAGAAGTGACCCAAACAGAAACTCCTTTTAAGCCTCACTGTCCTGCTTTAAAATTAAATAAGTATCATTAATTAGAGAGAAACAACATGTTAACCAAGTCGCTACTGATTTATTTATGATTTCAGATTTGGAAATCTATTAGTATAGTCTACTCCATATCAGCACAGTTCGGCCTCAGAAAGGAAAATACGTCAGAGAAGTTCAAATAACTTTAGAATCATGAGTAGCGGGAGAGACCTTGGGAAGCAAAGTCTGTTTAACAGTGAGAACTTCAGACACTTCCTCTGTATCCTACGGTAGCCAGGCAGTTAGAATAACAGGAAGCCTTTAGGTCTGCAAAAATGGCACCTGTGAAGTTCGTTTGGGTCCATCTGAAGGCACGGTTTCAGCAGCGGCTGAGCCTGTACCTGTACAGGACAACTTAAAATTTTTTATTGGGTATGCAAAATCAGGTTAAAATTAAATTTTTTCTGCATTACCTAGTGTCTATGCGGTATCATATAAAAGTCAGATTTTTTTCTCCTTTATTTCAAATTACTTCACTGAATTAGACAGTTTGTTTGTCACACGGATTATCAGAATAGTTCAGACAGTATTTCTCTAAGATGAATGCCTTTCATTTGCACACCTTCTATCTTACCTAACATTCCTATGGCCATGTAAGTTCTTTTAGTGTTTTCATTTTCTGTCTCTTCACCACTCAGATAACTTTACTCTTGTCCGCCAACCTGCACGCATCTCTCTTTATATTCTCCCAGTCGGATTTCTTTAACAAACACTTAGATGGCATTCACTTTTGCCTGCTACTGTTTTAATATTAATATTTGCACTTTACAAATATTAATTCATTTACTTCTGCTAAGAGCTGTATGGAATTGATAATTTTATTATCTGTCCTTTGCAGATTAGGGGACTGAGGCATAGAGTGGTTAAATAAAGTAGCTGGAGACAGGATTCTAATTGACAGAGTGGTTCTCTGTCTCAACTCTATGTTGCCACTCAATTTAAACAGAAAAAAATTAAACTAATCTTAACATGATACTCTGAAAAGCCAGTGTTTGCACTCTTCTCACACGAAAATGTGCTTCATCGCTACCGTTTTTCCTGAAGTCCAGCTTTCTACTTTTCTACTTATGAATATTTATTTTCATAAGTCTTGCCACAGAGTCATATGAAATTCAATGTTACAAACATTGCTTCCTTTTTTACACATTTTATGCATGTACCTTCTCCTTAAGGAATCCACTTTTATTGTATTTTATGAAAAAAACAATTACATATTTCACAAATCCATATTCTATTATACATTGCACTAACCAAGAGTAAAACTCATCTACTTGGTTCTTTGAGTCTAGGACAGTGATTCTTAACCTGGGTCATTGTGATCACCGAGGGGTATTTGGCACATTTTTGGATGTCATGGTGGGGTTTGGGGTCATACTGGCATCTAGTGGGAAGAGTTTAGGGACGCTGCTCACATCCTATAAATCATAGGACATCTTCCCACAACAGAGAATTATCTGGTGTAAAATATCAAGGTTGAGAAACCCGAGTCTAGGATATTCTATGCATTTTAAATTATTCTTCTGAATACAATTTAGGTCACTTCTCAATAGCACTACAAAAGCTATATAAAAACTATATATATATATATATGTATATAAAATCTATATCTATCATTAATATATCAACCTGTTAGATTAAGTAGACATCATTGTGTCTTATGTTTCATTTTCTCCTTTGGTTTATAAAGGTATAAAGGACTCAGACCTATAACCCACTCTTAATACTAATGTCACTGTTAAAGTAATAAATGGTTATACTTGCAGATCTCTTTAGTGTTATGTTATTCACAAACTCATTCATATTTTAAGTATTAAGCATTAACTGTACACCCAGCAATATTCTAGGTGAACAAGTATTTAAGAATTAGGTTATGACTAATTTGTGGGTGGTTAGGATTATTTTAGTTAATGTTTACTGAAAAATTCTTACGGAATTTATATTTTTTATAGTTTACATTGTTTTACACAATTATGAAAACAACCAATGTTTTATTTAAGAGGAAATTAAGCAACGTATTTTACATAATGTAGAAAAAATAAGATAGAAAATAATGACTGAATTATTCATTTTTTACCCAATTAGTTGAAACTGGTGGTTAGCAACATCAGATGCACAAAGAGGATCCAGTGGTTGATCCAATAGCAGTATTCCGTTCTCTCCCCATGATTTTGCAATGAAACCATGAGACCGAACAGGATACTGTCTTCATGTTGACCCAAAGTATTTATTTTTGATAGAAACGACACACAAGACTAATTGCAGGACATTTGCTTAATTGAAACATTAGTCAGTTGGGAACATCTTATGTGATAAATTGTAACATCTCCCACATTAAAACAAAATGCAACCCTTTCCCTAAAAAATAAACCTCTTGATGCCCACATCTCTTCCCATTAATCACCACATTTTCGACTCCATTTCACAGCAGAAACTCCCTGTAGGTTTGATGCATGCTTTCTCAACTTCTTCTCACCCTGTTCTCACTTGTTCTTAGTCTAATCAAGCATTTGTCTCCAAAAACTCTATTGTGACATTTTATGAAGGCCACAAGTGACATTACGTTGCCAGATCCAGGGCCAACTTTTAGTCCTCCTGTTAATATATCATTAGCATCTGACACTGTTGATCACTGCCTTCTTCTGGTAATGCTTTCTTCGCTTCATATCACATTTCACAATTTTCCTTCTACTTCAAGCCATTCTCCTTCTCAACTACTTTTGTTGGATCATCCTCATGTTCCCAACCTCAAACTGGGTTTTCCTAGGTCTTAGTCATTGGAACCCTTCTCTTTTATAACTACTCTGACTCTTGTGTGGTTTCGTCCATGTTCATGGTTTTAAATACTCTATATATGCATGGATAACTTCCAATCTTATACCTTAATTTTGGACATCAACCCTGACCTCCAGACTAATATATTATCTACTTGACACCTTTGGTTGTCAGAGAGCATATCACATTTTACCGCAATAAAACATTGATTTCCCCCACTTCAAATCTCCTTCTCTCCCAGTTCCATCATCCCCAGTAAATAGCACCAGCATTTACCCAGTTTCTCACAAATGTCAGAGTTTCCATGACTAGCTCGTTCCAAATTACAAGACTTACTGATAGGTGAAAAATGAACATTAACAAGAAAATCACTCCCTCTCCTATCTCAAACTTAGAGGAAACAAACAAGCAAGCTGCAAAGCAAAACCAAAGCTTCTTGGGAGAACATCTAAACTTTATCCCTGGAATCAAGACTGACCTCGTCAATAGTGTTTCTGGGGTCACATGCTTCCTTGGAGCTCATATGAAATGATGTTGGGCAAGATGCTGTTTGCCTTAGGTGTAGGATTACGTGGTCAGACAGGGTGTGTGCTTGCGTAGAAAAAGCTTTACTGTGACAGTAACACAGCACCTGCACCTCAAAGAACACACTTGGAAGAAGCTGTACAAATCCTAAAAATGACAGTAAAAGAAAACTGAGCCTTCTTGGACAATAAGAAGTTTAGAGGCAATGCATGGCCACTTTGTGATTTGAGAAGATTCTTATTATTCAATAAGCTCACCACAGTTTGATCCGAAGACAAAGATACAAATGGGAATGCTGGAAGGATCTTTCTCTTGATTCTTGCTTTCTGTCAGCCACCAATGGCAAGACCATCTACTACGTGTAGGCATGGGAACCAGTTAAAGAAAGTGTCGATTCACTAGAGTGAAGCTGAGAACTCAGTGGCCTTTGTCTGTGGTGAATGTGTCCGGAAAGGCAAAGAAGAGCAAGATTCTCCGGTGGGGTTTCTCATCTCCATGGCGGTAGGTGCTGACAGCGTCAGAGAGAGCACTAACAGGGCAAAGAGAAGGGAGCCCTGAGATGACCAGCTGCGGTGCTCTTACAGGATGAAAAGGACATGGGGTTTGGATCTGAACTTCATAATCTGCAACTAAGGTAAGACCATGTAGTAGAGGATTACAAAGTGATCCAAGCCGGGGCTAATTGCTTGCCTGCTATCTTAAGCTCCTTCTTTTTGTGTGTGTCTCTGCTAATAGGCACCTTTGTGCTGTTTTCTTTGGCTCAGTAGTCATGCTTGATGGATGCGTGATCTATGGCTGGGAATAATTTTTCTTTCTGTTATATAATCCCTGGGGAATGCTGAACCAAACAGATTAGAAATGCCAGTGCCATTTACAGATCCGTTAAGGGAAGTAACATTCAGAGACGCGGAGAGACTAAAAGGATGATGACTTAGCCAGCTGACATTACTTATTGACGTGGGACAATGTGGAAGAGGTGAATCTTTAATTTCCTGTGGAAACAGTCATTCATAAACCGTCTTTTTGTATGCCTTTGTCACTCTCCCACTGTTGCAAAGTGACAACAAACTGGCATCAAGAATTTGAAATGGTGAGAAAATAGGCTGTCATCTATTTCAAATTAATTACATCTTCACAGCTAAAAGTACAGACAGAACTGCTGTAAAGACCCTAGAAAAACAACTGCTAAAGATGCTTCAAAAAATAATAAGATCTTCAAGCACTGAAATCTGATTAGGTATAAAAGCACTGGGCTTTCTAACTTTTAATGTTTTTCATATACTCATTGTTTTCTTTCGATTTGTAATCTGGACTGTTGCTATGTAGTAAGTAACACCTACTATATTCCACGCCTTCTGGTTTCCATTTTACTAGTAGAAATGACACAGGTTGAAAGAATGAAGTTCATCCACATGAAAATTCTAAGACAATATAGATGCATGGCCATGTGTTTAACCATAAATGTCTTATGAAACACTTTAAGCTTTTCTTTTTAAAACCCCCCTTCCCCACTCCCCCTTCTTTTATTTCCTATGAGTTTTGAAATAATCCTGAGAATTCAGAGGGAGCAAGAGGCAATATCCCCAGAGGTTCTGAAAGCCCATAGTCTGGAAGGCAGAGGCCAAATTGGCTACTCATTAGCGGTGTGACCTCCCCAAATTACTCAGCTTCTCTCGGCCTCCTTTCCAAAGCCTTTAGTAGTCTCTATACCTTAGATATTATTTGATGTCATTTAATATGGTACCTGGCACATAGAGAGCACAAACTAGATGGAGACAATTATTATTAGCTCTATTTTAGGGAGGAGGGAGATTCTGATGTAAAGGGTGAGAGCGGGTTAACAGCTAAGCACAGAGCAATATCCCACATGGCTCGACTCCAAGGAATACATGTTTTGTTCTCAGGTTGGAGAAGATCTGAGCCAATTGCAATTTTGTAATGAGAAAGGTGGAATACAGTTGAAATGTCAAAAGTGGTTCTGGCAATTTATACCAGCCCTGATCTGCTTCTGACATTGTTTTCTGACCAGCCATATTCAGCTTTCAGCTTCCAGACACCCACATTCCAGCCCTGGGCCTTGCCCCTCTGAGGAGCTGGATCTCTGCAGGTCAGTGATGCAGCCAAGGTCAGGGAAGGTATCTTGGGATGGGCTGGAATGAAAGGTGATGAAGGTCAAGAAGTTTAGGGCCAGGAACATTCTTTTGTGTACACATAGTTTAATGAAGACAAATCAATCATTTTACATGTTGATCTTTATATATGGCCACATCAAGATACCTGCTTTAAAGTTGCTGTGTCCCAATAGCTGCTTCTCCTATTGTCATAGTGGCTGCTTCACATCAGCCAAGGTAGAAGTTCTTGTTTTGTCTGAGTACCTAAGCTTCAGGTGAAAACTACTGACGTTTATGGGACACCTACTATTTTACAATAGCTATCTAATTTAATTCTCATAATTGTCCTTGTTAAAGGGATGGGGATCACAGAAGTAAAACAACTGGTCTGAGTTCACATAGGTAAATTGTGGAGATGAGATTCAAACAGAAATCAGTTTAACCCCCCAAATCAAATCTGAGTAATGGAGGTAAAGGCACTATTTTGTTTCTGTTATATAAATCTGCGATCCCCAACCCCCAGGCCATGGACTGGGTCTGTGGCCTGTTAGGAACCGGGACGCACAGCAGAAGGTGAGCATCGGGACTGCAAGGGAAGCTTCATCTGTATTTACAGCCGCTCCCGATCACTCACATCACAACATAAGCTCCACCTCCTGTCAGATCAGCTGTAGCATTAGATTCTCATAGGAACACGAATCCTACTGTAAACTGTGCATGCGAGGGGTCTAGGTTGCTTGCTCCTTATGAGAATCTAATGCCTGATGATCTGAGGTGGAGCTGAGGCGATGATGCCAGCACTGGGAGTGGCTACAAATATAGATTATCATTAGCAGAGAGGTTTGATTGCACAATAAGTGTAATGTGCTTGAATCATCCCAGAACCATCTCCCCACTGTCCCCAGTCCGTGAAAAAACTGTCTTCCATGAAACCGGTCCCTGATGTCAAAAAGGTTGGGGACCACTGATATAAATAATAGATTTGGAATCACAAGTTGTGATAAGAACCTGATAAGGCCCTCATGGGATCCAAACCGTCAAAACCTGAATTGGTTTCAAAGTTAAGAGGCAGTACATCTAATGTCACGGTGGGATTCAGGGAAACCCTATGACGACAGAGTAACTGATGCAGAAATAGCTCCTGTCCTTGGAAATTTCCCTTGTAGCCATTGTGCTGGGTTTTCCTTAATTGTTGCTCAGAAAGTTTTTGATGCAGTCTAGGGTCTTTTTAAGTTTGAGCCATATGTAGAATTACAAAATGAAAATGAAAACATGTTAGCTAAAATTATATAAAAAGTCAAGGCAATGAGCAAAGGCACAGATAGTACCAAAATGGGTCGAGATGATCTTTCCTGTTGGCATGACAAATACGGTTCATAATTATTTTTAAAAATTAGAAGATTCAGTTGTTTTGACTTTATTGAGAAGGTGAAGTCTGACATTGTTTATTTTTAATCTTGTTGGGCAGACTTTCACCACTGTTCATTTCATAAAATTGGAGTAAGTGTTATTTACTAGTTAATAAAAAAGAGCATAACATAAAACTTTAAAATACGAGTGTCAAAAGAGAACTTCAGAGTTACCTAGTTCAACTTCATAACAAATTCAGGAAACTATGCTATAAATTCTTCAAGTAATCTCATTGTTAGAGATACTAACAATAAAAACATTCTTCTTGATTCAAATATTAAATCTACATCCCTATAAATCCCATAAGCAGATTGGAGTCCCGCCCTCTGTGCCATCGTAGAGAAGGGCCCCTGTCTCTGCTGCACACATGTACAGGGTGTCCCAGCTCTGTGTTGAAGGGTGTGAGTTACTTGGAGTACAGCTATGTTTTAATTATCTCAACAAATAGAGATCACAGTACAGGGAACACAGTTGGTGTTCAACAAAGGTTTTGAGTATGTGAATATATGTCTTCTTTAAGAGTTTCTTGCTTTTATTACTTTCACTGGGAATTCTGTATGGCTGAAAAACTATTTTTGTTGAATCTTTGCCTTGATTTTTCAGGGAAAGATGTATTTTTAAGCCCATAGGCCACTCCTCCCTCCCTGTCTCCCTGCTCATCGTTGCTAGCCTTCTGGGCTTGACACTGATCAGCGTTTAGTGTAATCGTTGCCTAAATTTCCTTGCCTGTGAATTTCCCCAATCCCTTGAGCTGAGGGCATTTGATTCCATCTGGCCCAGGTTCTGGAATGGGGTCATTCCTTAGAACACCTAAGTGAGTAGCTGTAAAACCCATCTCAGGGGACTCAGCCAGCACTTTTTTGCAGTTAGTTCTGCTCTGAACTTGTGCTCCAGTCCTGGTGATGGGACTTTCTCCTTTTTCCCGAGGTCAGGTCCATAGATCCACCTTCACCCTGATTTTGTTTCCAACAGCTCCTTTACTCATTAAGGCTCAAAACTTCAGTGCTAGAATGAGATACATTTCTCATAGTCCTTTTTCCCCAACATTTATTACCTTGTGACCCTGGATAAGTATACCGAACTAGGTAAGTTTCAATTTTTTATCCTTAAAATAGGAATATCAATTCCTGGTTCTCAAGGTTATTGGGACAATTAAACAGATTCATTAATATAAAGTGCCTGGCACTTAAGGAGTGTTTTTCTCTGGCTGAGCATTGTTAATCTCACCCTTATCCTCTCTCAGTTTGGAGATACCAAACCCCAGCTGTATACCTGGGACCGAATCACTTTTTTGCCATAACTCTTTGACACGGAATATGTGCCTACTTAAATATCTACACACTGCCTGTTCTCACTTGTCCTAACTTCCCTAACACTGTGTTTTCCCTTCCTTCTCTCCCCTTGTTCTCTCACTGGGTGTCTGTTAAGCTGATTATTATAGTCCTCCCACCCTTTTCTCCCTGTACTGTCCTTGCACAGTCATAGCTGGACCTGCCAAAGCACAGCCAGTGCCCCACTCAAGCAGGCAATCCTAAATTCTTGGCCATTACATTGCCTATAGCCCACACGTCAGATTTGATACTTAGAAAGTCATCACTACCTTCTCCCTAAATAAGTCCTCCCAGATGCTAGGACGATGCTTGCAGCTCCCCAGGCCCTCATGCAGCTGAGTGAGGAGCTATGAGAGCTGTAGACCATTAGCAATGGTCTCCCCAGGACTGAAAGACTCAGAATCCTGGCTGTCCCAGTTCTACAAGGTTAGGAGATACACCTCTCCAAAGTGGAAGGCACTACTTCCACCTACAAAAGTCTGGACTGCAATAATAATATGTGCTTTACCCTTTAGAGTTTCTTTGCAAATAAAGATGGAAATATGCTTTTTCCCTTTTTCCCTTCCCAGTCTCAGGGGTTCTTTTATCTCTGATTCATCCTGACAAACAGACTCTCTCTAATCACCTGTTATAGATGGTGTGAATTTCTCTTTATTGCATTAATGCTGGACTACAGCCACTCACTTAAGGTCTTTTTTGTGGGTCACTCTTCTCTATCCCCAACTTTCCCATGTCTAATAATCACTATTGTTATGTTGGAAAGCAAATTTCTGATCACAGTTTGAGAGCATCCTTGAGGAAAGCAAGACGATTTTCTGTCCGCCTCAGTGGAAATGGCTTTT
>RJWJ010025853.1:0-23503 GCA_004363605.1 Indri indri | reverse complement strand
TCACTCTTGCCTGGGGCAAGTGCCGTGGCGTCAGCCTAGCTCACAGCAACCTCAAACTCCTGGGCTCGAGCAATCCTACTGCCTCAGCCTCCCAAGTAGCTGGGACTACAGGCATGCGCCACCATGCCCGGCTAATTTTTTTTTCTATATATATTTTTAGCTGTCCAATTAATTTGTTTTCTGTTTTTGGTAGAGACGGGGTCTCGCTCTTGCTCAGGCTGGTCTCGAACTCCTGAGCTCAGGACGATCCGCCCGCCTCGGCCTCCCAGAGTGCTAGGATTACAGGCGTGAGCCACCGCGCCCGGCTCATTTCTTTTTTTTATGAGATTTGTTTATGTTATTTGATTTCTCATTAAATTTTATATTTGTAGATTTATTTTATGATTTCTCAGATGTGTCAAGACTCCCTTGCTTCACGTAATAGTAACAAGATGGATAACTTTGAGGGGACATTTATTTGATAAAAAATTGTGTCTATATGCTTTCCTACCAAGAGCATTCTGTTATATTTATTGCTTTAAGAATAACCTACAGATTTCTACGTTATAAATTCTGGTTTTTTTTAAACCATTATTTATGTCATCTCTGTAGCAGCAAATAAAGTTCAGATTTATAAATGCTTTTTATTTCATATTGTACCATTTATGACTAGGGCTTGCAAAAGTGAACGATAGCCATAGACCTAGGGTGGAAACTAATTGGATCTCTTAGAACATTGTTACTTTTTTAATCAAGCAAGAATTATAATATTAACTCTCTATTCTTCATAGGACTGTTAGAAAAGTCAAATGAGCAAATATTCATAAAAAAGTATAGAAATGGGTAAACACTGCTATTGTTGTAATTGTTGTTTTCCCTTGTGTTAGAATATGATATACATAGTGGTGATCATTATTTATACGTGCAGTTGTTCTATAAATGTTCAGCTGATTTCTCTCTGGCTTTCCTTTTACAAAGTGCCAGTGAGAGGTGTTTGGTTTCATTTTATAACTGTAAGCATAGTAGTTCACAGGGCTACTGTAGTTTGTGATTCAGCATTTTTGAAACAGAAGGGTTATTTAAAAGATATATACCAGTAATTCAAAGGTTCACTATATAGTATAGTGACCTCCGATAGAGCCATCGAGTTATAAAAAAGAGTTTATTTATATACCTGGTAAAATCTAGAGCTGAATAAGTAAAATGTTGTGGACTTGCCCTTTTAGCATTTTAAAATTTATGTAGTTGCTATATGAGTAATAAAGTTTAAAAATAATATAAAACTATTTCTTAAATAATACAATTATATTAAAACAACTAAGAAGTAGTTCTTATACTGTATTTTCTCAAAATAAATTAAAATTTTAAAATACAAAAATGGATGATAAAATTATTTTGAGTTAGATTGTGGTTTTGGCTGGGCATGGTGGCTCACGCCTGTAATCCTAGCATTCTGGGAGGCCAAGGTGGGAGGACTGCTTAAGGTCAGGAGTTTGAGACTAGCCTGAGCAAGAGCGACATCTTGTCTCTACTAAAAAAGTAGAAAAATTAGCTGGGAGTGGTAGTGTGTGTGCCTGTAGTCCCAGCTACTCGGGAGGCTGAGGCAAGAGAATCACTTGAGTCCAGGAGTCTAAGGCTGCAGTGAGCTATGATCACACCACTGAACTCTAGCCAGGGTGACAGAGTGATACTCTGTCTAAAATAAAAAATAAGAAAAAGAATTGTGGTCTTTTCTCCTTGTAAGAGAAATTTTTAATTTGAGAGCCATGAAGTTCTTCAAAATCGTGCGTAGCATGTGTGTATGTGTATATCTGACCATCTTTTTTTCTGCTAGGGTTAAACATATGGTAGGACATGAAGGATCCATCCAATGTCCTCCACTGCTCTTCATATGTGCTGTCTTCTTAAGTGATGATAAAACAGTACAGTGACTGTAAATCCCATCTTTATAATAGTGACTTCTAATTATGTATTTCTATTTCTCTCCTTTTATTGAGCTACAATCTCACATATCCTGTATCTATTCAACGTATCCATTTAGATATCTGATATGCATTTCAAATTCAACTTAGGGAAGCGAAACTCTTATTTTAATGACACTTACTTATTTCTCTCTGTTCTTTCCCATATCATTAAGTGGTATTACCATCTGTCCCATTGTTCAAAAGAAAGAAAAAAAGAAAGAAGGGAATAAAGAGAAAAAGACAGAGAGAGAAGAAAAGAAAACCCTAAAATTTTTCTAAATAATTGCCAAGTTATTCTGATTTTACTTAAAAAATTTACCTTGTAGATGGGTGCAGTGGTACATGCCTACAATCCCAGCTACCTGGTAGGCTGAAGTGCGAAGATTGCTTGAGCCTAGGAGTTTGACATCTCCATCTGGAAAAAAAAAATTTACCTTGTTACCATTTAATTCTCTCCAACTCCACCAATAACACCTTATTGAAAGTCATGATCATCATTTACATAGGATATTGTAAGAGCCACTCAACTAGATATAATACTTCTCCCTTGTTTATCAAGATCCTATGGCATTTAAATATTTTCTCAAAAAGCCCTACCCTTTGTGTATTTGGAAAATCAACATATTTCCATGTGGTTTCTGCAAATCTATATGAAAATTTCTTGCTTCATGTAATAGTGGAAGGGAAGCTTAGCATAAGTACCTTCATTTGCTTCTGACTCCCTGCGGTAATATCCTTTAGGTTAAAAGCTTTTGCTGAGCTCTACACATAGGCTAGATAAAAGGTGACAACCATCCCTTTTCCAAAACTAACTCCCAGAGATATAAGAAAAGTATACACACAAGAAACAATGCTATATTAAAGATTTCTAGGAATATCCTGACCTTCATCCTCCAAAGTTAACTAAAGAGTAAAGAAGTTTTACAACCTCCTCAGACCCTGACTGATGCCCAGATGTCTGCAGTCTTTGGTTACCTCTTGCAACCCAACCCCCTCTTTTCCTCTTCTCTTAAGATGAAAAAGAGCCTAGACTTCATACTAACTTAAGATAGTTCTTTAGGACATTAGTCTGCCATCTTCTCAGTTTACTGGCTTTCCGAATAAAAGTCTCTTTCCTTGCTTCAACGCATTGCCTCTCAATTTGTTGACTGTCTTGCAGTGAGAGGTACAAGCTTGAACTCGATAACACTTACATTTTCTTCTATCTCATTTTGTATACCTAATAAGACTCTAAAACTCATTTAGAATTCAAGATGTTTTCCTCCCTCCGTTTTCTTCTTTGACGTATGCCACCGTGATATGAGACACAGTCCCCCTTCAATTCTTTCTCCCAATTGCACTTACCTGAAGCATATATGTAAATTTTCATCAAATTTAAGGTAATAGTTAGAAAGTTATAATGGAGTACCACGAGACTGAATATTAGACAATGCTGTTATTAAGAATATTTTACACATTCTCTGTGGTATATGTATACCATGGAGTACTATTCAGCTTTAAGAAACAATGGTGATATAGCACCTCTTGTATACTCCTGGATAGAGCTGGAACGCGTTCTACTAAGTGTAGTATCCCAAGAATGGAAAAACAAGCGCCACATGTACTCACCATCAAATTGGTATCAACTGATCAACGCATAAGTGTACATATAAGAATAACATCTATTGGATGTCGGGCAGGGGAGAGGGGGAGGGGGAGGGGGGAGGAGGGGACGGGTATATGCATACACAAAGAGTGCAATGCGCACCATCGGAGACATGGACATGCTTGAAACTCGGACTCGGGGGGGAGCGGGGGTAGGGGCAACATACGTAACCTAAACATCTGTACCTCCATAATATGCTGAAATAAAAAAAATAGAAAATAAAAAAAAATATTTTACACATTCTCAATACTCAAAGCCTTCTTAATGGAGACATTTTTTCTCAGTGCCCAGTTACTGCCACGTTGCACGTCCCCTTTTCTTCTCCCACTTATTTTTCTGTTCACCTATATTCATAATGCAGTCCAGCTTGCATAAGTTTTCTTTTACTCCTCTTTCCAAACTCTGTCCCAGTGGGGGAAGGCAGGAGAAAGATGACCCTTATATCTTTCACATTCAAAATGGCCTGTGAAGGTATTTTGCTAAATAAAAGCCATCTACGGCAAACTTCTCCTTTCTTAACCAGACCACAATCTTTCATGCCTCTGTGCCTTTCTTCATACTAGTCAATTTTGATTGAAATTTTCTTCTGCAATTCACCTGCCTGAAAAATTCATGTTTTAAGATGTAACACTCATATTACCGTCTTTAGCCACCAAGTAGAAAAAAGCATTCTCTTCTATGTTCCACATTTCCTTGTTTACACCACCAAACTAAGTAGACTTTAATCACTGATTTAAGAATCTTTTCTAAAAAAAAAAAAAAAAAAAGAAGAATCTTTTTTTCCTCATTAGACTGTGTATCCTTTGAGGATATTTTTTGTTTGTACTCCAGCATCAAGGTGTTCTAAATGCTCAGTAAGCCTTTATTTTGTCTCAATAATTGTTTATTAATGCACAATTATTTTAATTATCTATCCATGGACACATAGATGACCTTTTCTAATGGCCTTTGGATCTCTACCCTTGAAAGAAACATCTTCATAATGTCAAGTTGTATTCTGGGATGGATCTAGTTTTAGGTTTTATTCCTTCTGTTTACTAAGCCTATATCTTTAGGCAAGTTACCCAGTCTCTCTAATCCTAATTTTTCTGTAAAATAGGCAGCATGATAGTACAAGCATTATAGCTTTTTTTAACAAAAACAATTAGATAATGCTAAAATATGTATTTAGCATTATACAGCAAATAGTAAATACTAAATTAATGCTTGTCTTTCTTTTACCCAGTTGTAGGCATGATCAAAGATGGTCCTTAGAAATAAAGAGCAAACTGCATTAATGAAGGACTCTTGAAAATATAGCACAATTCCAGGTACCATATCAAGCACCCCAAAGCCAATCCCTTTCCTCCAACTCTTTCCTCCTCCCAAATTAATCAAAAGACTCAAAAACAATGGTAAACTGCTATTGCCTCCTTGAACATCATATGTAAATTTTTTTGGATTAGGTAGTCAGAATTTTTTCCTCGGCCTTCATGTTTTGACTTCTGAGCATGTTCTTGTAAGCAAAATTTAAGGTGGTTGTTCTGTTTCAGGGCTGAAGTGGCACATGTGTGAATTATGGAGCCACCACATTTTGTTTCTTGGTTATTGATAAAAGTAATATGGTAAATCTAAAAATTTCAGAATGCTTGTAGGAAAAGATTAATATATGTGGGTTGTTATAGGGTGATATTTTTAGGAGTTCCTAAAACATTGTGACAGTTATCGGTTAGATTTTGTGGGTTGTTTATTTTGTACATTTTTGTTACCTCTCTTTGGGCCATAAATAGATATTTATTTTTTAAAACCTCTTGTTTTTTATAACTTTAAATATTTATTTTTTTTTAATTTCAGCATATTATGGGGGTGAAATATTTATTTCTATAATGAGAAACAATGAAGTTGAAATTCAATATTCTCATTTCTGTTAAAGGTTATTTTTGTTCTAGATTTTGTGATATGATACAAGTTTTCAGCTGTCACAAAATATATTCCATCTTTTTCATCTTCTAAATGAAAATTATTAAATTTGTTCAAGCTGCTCAGTAATTAAAAATAATTTGTTTACTAATTTGGACACAGTTGATTCAGCCCAGAGCCTTCTTGAAATCAAATAATGTAAACCACCAAACAGGTTTTTAGCCAAAGGAATAGAAAGGAAAATCAGATTAAATTGCTAAAATATTCAGAAATTCTACTTGAGCTTCTGGAGGTAAGGGAGTTGCTTAATAAGACAATGCCAGATTCTTTTAAAGTTTCAAACAGGCACTTGAGGTATAAATATTCACATGAAAATATTAGAATTTTTCATTACAATATGAAAGAACATCTTCCAAACAAATGTTTGGCCCTTGACCTGCTCCTGAAAGGCAATTGCTAGACTTTAAAATAATCTGCCTGATAAATGGGTGTTTACCTGGGGAACCTGGGCCACATGGGATAGTTTATTCTAACAATGTGAATTATGGTGGGGGCCTTGGGCCAGGTAATATCAGTTTGACTTCTGGAGTGGCTGGAGATTGAGTAACTAAGATCAGCCATGGAGGCTGTCAGCAATGCTTATGTGACCAACCCTCAATAAAACCCTGGACACCACGGCTTCTGGGAGCTTCTCTGATAGAGAATACCTCACACATATTTCCACACATTGTTCCTGGTAGAAGGAAGCACTGTTTGTATGCCTCCACTAAGAGAGAACAACTGAAAACTTACACCTGGTATCTCCTGGACTCTGCCCTGTGTGAATCTTCCTTTTGCGGATCTTAGGCTGTGTCCTTTTGCTGTATCAAACTGTAACTATGAGTATAACGGCCTTTCTGATTTCTGTGATTCCTTCTGGAAAATTATTGAAACTTAAGGTGATCTTGGGCACATATTGAACTATAGTTGTGAACATGTAATCTCCAATAGCCAGCAGTCAATCTTTCTTTTACAAAAACTCTGCTTTAATTTTCTGCATGGGACTTGTTATTTTTTTCTAAATAAAGACCTTCTCTGAGGGTTTACTATTGTTTCGCCAGCACCTTAGCACGTTACCTGATACAAAGATGGCATTCAACAAATATTTATTCATTGAGTGAATGGATAAAAAGCCTGTTTATCTTCATACTATATTTTTTCTGTGTTAGGAAAGTAAAGACTTTTCAGATGATGTCTATTACTCTCTATCATCCTTATAATGGCCACATGTCAGCTACCACCCCATTTTTCTCATTCCTTTTAGACCACAATTCCTTAGAATTATCTGTATTTGCAGTCTCAAGTTCTCTCCTTGCATGCTCTCCTAAACCCAATCTGATCAATTTGTCTCTACCAATATCCTGGCTGCCAGTGATGTTCACATTGCTAAATCTATCAGTAAATTCCAAGATGGCCTATAACTTGACCTATTAGTAGTGTTTAGCAGAGTCAGTTATTCCCTCATTCTTGAAAAGCTTTCTTCCTACTGGATTTATAGGAAACTACAGAGCCTGTTTTTCTACCTGTCTTTTAACTGATACTTCTCATGATCTTTTGCTGGTTCTCTCCCTATCCTCTATTTCCTAAATACTAAAATGCATCCAATTAGTTCTTGGAACTCATGTTCTTAAAAAATGTATACTTATATCCACCGTGGTCTCTCATATTCTCAAAAACCTTAAGTAGTATATCTATGCTGATTATTTAAAATTATTTATATCCATCTCAGACCTCTACCCTAAAATTTGGGCTCATATATATTTAACCACTTATTTAACATCTCCACTTGGATGTCTACTAGGCAAGCCAAACTTAAAATCTATTTTTTTTTATTTCAGCATATTATGGGGGTACAGATGTTTAGGTTACGTATGTTGCCCTTAACCCCCTCCCCCCCGAGTCCGAGTTTCAAGCATGTCCATCTCTCCGACGGTGCACATTGCACTCTTTGTGTATGCAAATACCCGTCCCCTCCTCCCCTTCTTCTTCCCCCTCCCCCCTGCCCAACATCCAATAGATGTTATTCTTATATGTACACTTATGTGTTGATCAGTTAATACCAATTTGATGGTGAGTACATGTGGTGATTGTTTTTCCATTCTTGGGATACTTCACTTAGTAGAATGCATTCCAGCTCTATCCAGGAGTATACAAGAGGTGCTATATCACCATTGTTTCTTAAAGCTGAATAGTACTCCATGGTATACATATACCACATTTTATTAATCCACTCATGTATTGATGGACACTTGGGTGGTTTCCACATCTTTGCAATTGTGAATTGTGCTGCTATAAACATTCAGGTGCAGGTGTCTTTTTCATAGAGCGACTTTGGTCCTTTGGGGTAGATGCCCAGTAATGGGATTGCTGGATCGAATGGTACTTCTAATTGTATCTCTTTAAGGTATGTCCATATTGCTTTCCACAGAGGTTTCACTAGTTTGCAGTCCCACCAGCAGTGTATGAGTGTTCCTATCTCTCCATATCCACGCCAACATTTATTGTTTTGGGACTTTTTGATGAAGGCCAGTCTCACTGGAGAGAAGTGATATCTCATTGTGGTTTTGATTTGCATTTCCCTGATGATTAGAGATGTTGAGCATTTTTTCATATGTTTTTTGGCCATTATTCTGTCTTCTTTTGAAAAGTTTCTGTTCATGTCCTTTGCCCACTTTTTGATAGGGTCGTTCGATTTTTTTCTTGTTGATTTTCCTGAGTTCTAAGTAGATTCTAGTTATCAGCCCTTTATCAGATTTTCAGAATGCAAAAATTTTCTCCCATTCTGTAGGTTGTCTGTTTGCTCTTGTGACAGTTTCTATGGCTGTGCAGAAGCTTTTTAATTTGATCGGGTCCCATTTATTTATTTTGGTTGTTGCTGTGATTGCCTTTGGGGTCTTCTTCATAAATTCTTTGCCTAGGCCAATGTCTGGAAGAGTATTTCCAACATCTTCCTCCAGAATTCTAATAGTTTCACTCCTTAGGTTTAAGTCTGTTACCCAGTGTGAGTTGATTTTTGTGAGAGGTGAAAGGTGTGGATCCTGGTTCAGTCTTCTACATGTGGCTGTCCAGTTTTCCCAGCACCATTTATTGAACAGGGATTCTTTTCCCCAGTGTATGTTTTTGTCTGCTTTGTCAAAGATTAGGTGACTATATGAGGATGGTTTTATATCTGGGTTCTCAGTTCTGTTCCACTGGTCAATGGCTCTATTTTTGTGCCAGTACCAAGCTGTTTTGATTACTGCAGCCTTATAATAAAGGTTGAGGTCTGGTAAGTTGATATCTCCCGTTTGGTTTTAATTGCCTAGAATTGTTTTTGGTATGCGGGGTCTTCTCTGGTTCCATATGAGTAGCAGAATTAATTTTTCTACATCTGTGAAGAATGATTTTGGTTGAATCTGTAGATCACTTTGGGTAGTATGGACATCTTGCGTTGAATCTGTAGATCACTTTGGGTAGTATAGACATCTTAACAATGTTGATTCTGCCGACCCTTGAGCATGGTAAGGTTTTCTACTTGTTTACGTCCACTGCTATTTCCTTCCTCAATGCTTCATAGTTCTCCCTGTAGAGGTCTTTTACCTCCTTAGTTAAATATATTCCTAGATACTTTACTTTGTTTGTTGCTATTGTTAAGGGAATTCAGTCTTTGATTAGGTTCTCAGTATCCCTGCTATTGGCATATGTGAAAGCCTCTGATTTGTGTGTATTGATTTTATATCCTGAGACTTTACTGAATTCATTTCTCAACTCCAGGGGCCTCCTGCTTGAATCGATGGGGTTTTCTAGATATAATATCATGTCATCAGCAAATACTGAGAGTTTGATCTCTTCTATTCCCATTTGTATGCCTTTAATCCCACTCTCTTGCCTGATTGCTGTGGCCAGTACTTCCAGCACTATGTTGAATAGAAGTGGAGATAGTGGGCAACCTTGTCTGGTTCCAGTTCTAAGTGGGAATGCTTTCATTTTTCTCCATTCAGTATGATGTTGGCTGTGGGTTTGTCATAAATGGCTTGTATCATTTTTAGGTAAGCCCCATCTATGCCTGTTTTGTTAAGAGTTCTTATCATAAACGGGTGTTGAATTTAGTCAAATGCTTTTTCTGTGTCTATTGAGAGTCATATGGTTTTTGGTTTTGCTTCTGTTTATGTGGTGAATTACGTTTATAGATTTGCATATGTTGAACCATCCCTGCATCTCTGGAATGAAGCCCACTTGGTCATGATGGATTATTTTCTTAATAAGTACCTGGATTTGGTTAGATAGAATCTTGTTGAGAATTTTTGCATTTATATTCATAAGGGATAATGGTCTGTAGTTTTCTTTTTTGTTGCGTCCTTTCCTGCTTTTGGTATCAGAGTTATGTTGGCTTGATAAAATGTGATGGGGAGGAATTCATCCTTCTCGATGCTGTGGAATAATTTCTGCAGGATAGGCACCAGTTCTTCTTTATAGGTGTGGTAAAATTTGGGTGTGAAACCATCTGGTCCAGGACTTTTCTTTTTTGGAATGTTTTTTAGTGCTGTTTCAATTTCGGTCCTAGATATTGGTCTGTTCAGGAATTCTATTTCTTCCTGGTTGAGCCTAGGGAGGCTGTTTGTTTCTAAAAATTTGTCCATTTCCTCCACATTTTCCAGTTTGTGTGCATAAAGGTTTTTGTAATATTCATAAATTATATCTTGAATCTCCGTGGCATCAGTTGTGACTTCTCCTATTTTGTTCCTCATGGAGCTTATTAGGGATTTTTATTTTCTGTTTTTCATTAGTTTAGTCAAAGGTGTGTCAATTTTGTTTATTTTTTCAAAGAACCGACTTTTTGTTTTATTAATCTTCCTTATAGTTTCCCTGTTGTCAATTTCATTTAGTTCTGATTTGATCTTATTAATTTCCGTTCTCCTGCTGAGTTTGGGGTTGGCCTGTTCTTCTTTTCCCAATTCTTTGAGTCGATTCATTAGGTTGTCTATTTGTGATCTTTTTGACTTTTGGTATATTCATTTATGGAAATAAACTTTCCTCTCAGGACTGCTTTGGCTGTGTCCCACAGATTTTGATAACTTGTGTCACCTTTGTCATTTACTTCAAAGAATCTTTTGATTTCAATCTTTACTTCCTCGTTTATGACGGAATCGTTCAGCAGAAAGTTGTTTAACTTCCATGACTTTGTGTAGAGATGAGAGTTTCTGTTGGGGTTGATTTATGTTTTTATTCCACTCTGATCGGAGAATATGCATGGTATGACTTCTATTTTTTTAAATTTTTTGAGACATGCTTTGCATCCTGGAATATGG
The DNA here is from genome assembly GCA_004363605.1 of Indri indri. Classification (NCBI taxonomy): domain Eukaryota; kingdom Metazoa; phylum Chordata; class Mammalia; order Primates; family Indriidae; genus Indri; species Indri indri. The sequence goes on along the minus strand of RJWJ010025853.1, from coordinate 12,689 downwards.
TCAATCCTAGAGAATGTCCCATGAGCTGATGAGAAGAACATATATTCAGTGGTTTTGGGGTAGAATGTCCTGTAAATGTCAGTCAAGCCCATTTGTTCTAGAGTTCTGTTTAACCCATTATTTCTTTGTTAATTTTCTGTTTGGAGGATCTGTCCTGTGCTGTCAGTGGGGTGTTGAAGTCTCCGAATATTACCGCGTTGCTGTCTATCAATTTGTTTAGATCAAGTAGAGTTTGCTTTATGAATCTGGGTGCACCGAAGTTGGGTGCATACATATTTAGAATTGTTATGTCCTCTTGTTGAACTGTACTCTTCACCATTATACAGTGACCCCCTTTGTCTTTTATTACTTTTGTTGATTTAAAAACTAAGGTATCTGAGATCCAAACTGCCACCCCAGCCTTCTTTTGGCCTCCATTTGCTTGAAATATTGATTTCCACCCCTTTACTTTGAGTCTAAATGCATCCTTGCAGGTTAGATGCATTTCCTGGAGACAGCAGATGCTTGGCTTTTTTTTTTTTTTTTTTTTTATCCATTCAGCCAGCCTATGTCTCTTGAGAGGGGAGCTCAAACCATTCACATTTATTGATAGAAACAATAAGTGGGTTAATTACTGTTCATTCTGTTGGGTTGCATTTTTTGCTTTTTTTCTCTCTTGAGCCATCATGGAATTTTTAACTTTTGAGTGGTTTCACATTCGAGAGTGTTTATTGTGCTGATCCTTGTGTAATTCTGTTTCGAGTACTTCTTGGAGAGCTGGTCTTGTCTTGGTGAATTCCCTCAGTCTTTGCTTATCTGAGAATGTCTTTATTTCTCCTTCATATATGAAACTTAGTTTAGCAGGGTACAAGATTCCAGGCTGTGCGTTATTCTGTTTCAGAAGAGTGAGAATGTGGCCCCAGTCTCTTCTTGCTTGTAGGGTTTCAGTTGAGAAATCTTGTGTTATTCTGATTTGCTTTTCTTTGTATGTTTCTTGTTTCTTTCGCCTTACAGCTCATAGAAGGGCCTCTTTAGTGGATATTTTGGCCAATCTGATCACTGCATGATGTGGTGTCTTGCGATTTGCATTGAATCTCCCTGGGGTGTGTTGAGCTTCTTGTACCCGTATACCTAGGTTTTTAGTATGGCCTGGAAAATTCTCCTCTATTAATTCTTCAAATAGCTTATCCAGCCCTTGAGTGTTTTCTTCTTCACCTTCCAGAACCCCTATCACCCTCTGGTTCGGATTTTTCACATAATCCCACATTTCTTGTAGGCTTATTTCTTTTCTCTTAATTTTGTGCTTGATCTCTGTGACTCTCTTATTTAATTGGAAGGAGTTGTCTTCAATCTCTGAGATTCTTTCTTCTGTTTGATCTACCCTGTTCTTGAGGCTTTCCCTGGTGTGTTGTAGTTCCCTGAATAAGTCCTTCATTTCCCGGAGATGAGTTTGATTTTTCTTTAATGTTTCAATTTCTTTATTGAATTTTTCTTCCAAGTCCTGGATTCTTTTTTGTGGTTTCTTTGTGTTGGTTATCCATTTTTTCTTGCATATCATTCAGTTTTCTTCTAATCCATGTTTGAAATTCTTCTTCTGTCATTTTAGTGTTCTGAGTTTGGTTAATGTCCATTGCTGGGGAGTTGTTCTTCCTCTTTGGGGGTGTGCTTTCTGTTTGAGTCTTCATACTTCCAGAGTTCTTTTGCTGGTTCCTTCCCATCTGGATCAGTTGTTCCTTCTTGCGTTTAGGTGTTCGTTTGGATAATGACACGCCCTGTTTAGTCTCTGAGCCAGTGGGTGGTGTTCATGGGTGAGATTCGACCATACCCTTTATGATGAATCAGTAGATTTAGTATATGCAGTAAAAGTGTGTTCAAAATGACCTCCCTGTCAGTAGGTGTCACTTGCAGGAAGGAGCATGCTGTTTTTTGGGTCCTGTTGCTAGCTCTTTTTCCTCTAGAGGCCCTCTTGTGCCTCGGGTGATGGGTGGGTCCCTGGGATTTCCAGGTGTGTCCTTGTTCTCCACCTCAGTGTGGGCAGGACCAGGAGTGAGTCTGGGTGGGGCTGGGTTGGGTAAGCCTGCCCTCAGGCTCCACAACTACTGTCAGCTGGGATCAAATGTCTGCTCTTTGTTTCTGTGCAAAGCTGCTGGGAGGGCCTGAAATGGCTCCACTCAGCTGAAAGTCTGGGCTTGGGGGTGGGGCTGTCCAAGACCTGCACTCTGGAGCAGGTCTCACTCCCCTCTACTCTCCCCCTCTCCGTGGCCTCTTCCAGGCCTCTGCCAGCAGCAGGACCTCAGGCGGATGGATCTCCCCTGGCTGTGATGTGGGCTGGGAGGTTCCCTACCAAGGATCGCAGCCTGAGTTGGGTGCACAGGCCTCTTTTGGGAGGAGGGCTGCCGCTCAGGCACACTGATCTGCTGCTGAAGGCATACACTCCTCAGTAGGCTCTTTCACAGATCTCTCCTCCATGCCCCAGGGCAGTGCGATTGTGACCTGGGTGTACGGGGTTTGGTGGGCATGCCTGTCCCCTGGGTCCTAGAGATCCATCCCTGACCCTGCCAGGGGGAGGGGTGCTGGTCTTGAATCACCTACAGGGTGCCCAAGCTGGATTGATTTCACTCCAACTTGGGATTTTCCCCTGTCTCCTGGAGTTCCCAGGAAATTAGCACCTGGAAGGGCTGACAGGTAGGGAACTCGCAGTCGAGTACCCCTCATTCTGCTGTAGGGCCCCAAAAGGAAAGGCCTCGTTCCCTGCAGATGCCTCCATGTGACAGTTAAATTGTATCTCTGGGCAACCTCAGGTAGGGAGGAGAAGGAGAGAATGGAGCAATATGGCGTCTGCTGATAGGCTCAGGTTTGCGTCCGGGGAGGTTCCTTGAGGGGGCTGGGAACCCGGCGCCGTATCTGCAAGAGGCCACTGCTCACTGGCGGCAGCTGTCTCTGGGCTGTTGTCGGCAGGTCTCTCCAACTGCTCAGGAGCCCACCAGCAGTCTGAGATGCAAGGGAGGGGAAAGTTAACCACTCCACCTACCCTTGTCACTGGTTTCCAAGCCTCTCGGGACCTTTCTCCTTCCAGTTCTCCTCCGCAACAACTTCCCGTGGAGTCTCCTGTAGTTTCAGGCACCCTTCCTTCTGACCCTCACCCGATCTATGTTTCTCTGCTAGTTTACTTTTTTCTCTTTCTTCTAAAATTTGTCTTTTTTGCAGAGACACTCTGACTGGCAGCTTTTCTCATCCGCCATCTTGGCTCCTTCTAAAATCTAATTTTAAGCATCCTAATATTCAACGTCTAAATGTGAGCTCTTGGTAATTTTTACTATTTATTCTCCAAATGTCTTCTGCATCTCAATAAATGATAACTACAAACTTGCAGTTTCTCAGGTCAAAAACCATGGAGCCTTTCTTAATTCTTCTCGTCACTCTCACCCCTAATCAATCCACCAGAAAATCTTTGGGATCCAACTTCAAACACTTAGAATCTTACCACTTCTCACTATCCCTAGTGCCACTTTTGTAGGCCTAGTCTCAACCAATATCAGCTCTTACTTTGTCACTATAATTATTAGTTCCTTATTATTCTTCCTGCTTCCTTCATTCTACTGTTCTTCCTACATTCAATTTTTAACAGAGGAACCAGTAAGATATTGTTGCAATGTAAGTTAAATGGGACAATCCTCTCTTCAGAAATCTCCAATAGTTTCATCCCTCACTTGGCATTAAAGACAAAGAATTTCCAATGGCTTATAAGGTTCCATATGATCTGTCTGCACCATAATCCTCTTTGATGTCACCTTCTACATTTTGTCTACCTTTTCCATATTCTAGTCACACAGCCCTCATTGGCTTTCCTTAAACACTGCAGGTATACTTTTTCCTCAGGATCTTTGCATCTACCCTTTCTTCTGGCTGTGATGCCATTGCTCAAGTATCTGCATGGCTTATTCTTTCACCTGTATTTGGCCTTTACTCAGGAATCATCTTCTCAATGAAGATTTCTCTTTCTGCTCCAACCAAACAACCCCCACCACCATCAACTCCATCAACACTTCAATACTCTCAATCCCTGTAATATAGTTTATTCTGCGCCTTGACAATTATCACCAACTGAAACATGATGAATAAATATTTACTCATCATTTCTATTGTATGTCTCTTTCCCTTCTACTGGAATATAAGCTCCATGATAGCGGGTTCTGTATCTTCAGTTCCTAGAACAAAGCCTACCGCATAGAGGGCATTCAATAAATTATTGCTGAATAATTGCTGAGTAATGTTTTTGTAAAGATAAGACTTTTTACCAGTGAGTGAGCTGAATAGATGTACAGTAGAAGCCACTACAAAAATGTGGAATAAACATGGTTTTACAGTCCCCAAAATGCCACTTGCTAGCAAATTACTTGTTTTTAATAATTGGCAGTTTCTCCAATTGAGTGATATACTAATATAATTTCTAAAATGTACATGATGATTAAATGAGATCACTTATATAATAATGCTTGACATTATAGTAGATGTTCAATAATGCTAGTTGTCATTGTCCTTGGATTGTGTGTTTGTATGTATGTGTGAGCATCATTTACAAAATGGTGTCAATTACTGTAACGATAGTACGTACCTCAAGATAACCATCAGTTTGAAGTGAATAAACAAGTCTTTAAAAATCATAGAAACTTGAAGCTTATGGAAACCTTAGAGATCATCTATACTAAATACTTCATTTTAGAGATAAAGTAAAACCTGGAGAAGTGATTTTTGATGAAGTTGGACATACAATCAAAGTGTCCTGAGACCTAGTGTAGTGTTCTTTGAAATTACAATAAAAATAAGAAGATAGAAGCACTCATTTGTCACAGCCTGACAGGCTGAACCTTGTCCCCAGATGTAAGACAAGGTTTCAGATGTGAGATTGAATCATTCAAGATACAGCCACTACCAAGTGGCTAAAGAGGACCTTTCAAAACATGAGAGTAAGAAATAGACTGCTTCCATTTTCCCCCCTTCTTTTATTTGGACAGACTGATGTTACAGAAAATTCACCTGGCATCCAGTCTTTGGTACCAAAGAGAAGACCCTAGTTGTGCAGTAACTAAACTGCAGTGTACTCCAAGGTTTGCAGCTGTGAGATAATCATAAGTCTGGAGCATGTTGAGCTAGGAAGCTGAGAGCAAAGTGTTTCCAATTCATGAGAACTACTTTTGTCTCATAATGACCACAGTTGTCTTAGTGTCATTTCATTTAAAAAATGATACTTTTGCTGAACAGAGGTGGGGAAGGCAAAGCCAGCCCCAAAGCCATGCTATCATTATTGCCCTGCAATTGTGCAGGCAGGTTAACTGGTCAGACTGTTCCGTTGGATTTGGCTATTTTAGAAATGGAAAGAAATTAAAGGATAACTATAGTCCTATTGACAACTATCTTGGAAAAGAGACAATCTTCTCTTTTGTGCTTAGGAGAAACATTAGTGGTGTCACCTCAGGGGTGGAGCAGCTTTATTGTCTGGGTGTAATCAGTATGGCCTGGAGGGCTTCGTGAAATGCACATTCTTTTCTTAAGAAAATTAAAGTATTTCAAGAAGCTCACTTGTCTCTTTTCAATGAAAAACTATTCCTTTTCTGTGCCAGTAATATCTACCAAATATGCATAACTAGACTACTAAGCTCTTACTCTTCATTCACTTAAAGTTCAACTAAGAAAAATGAAAAATATCCCTACTAAAGTACATATTCTGGACCCTCTCCAACTCTATCACTCAAACTCAAAATAATACTATGAAAGAAAAATTATATAACAATTGTACACAGCTAGAGTAAATTATTAATTTTCAAATGTGGATTATTGAAAATTGCTGCCAATAGCTGTTATGCAAAGAGGATTATATGGCTCTACAATTTGCTGTCAAGTGGGCTTGCCCTGTGCTTTCAATTAACTAAGAGAAACCACACGTATCTATTTAAAGAATATAAGGAAACAAGAATATCTGTATTTTTGTGCATTGCCTGTTTAGCTGCAATTTGATTTGTTTCTGTTTTATTCCATGGGATGATTTTGTTATTCCCTTCTGGTAAAGAGAGGAAAAGAAAGGAGACAATAATAAGTAGCAATGGTTATGTTAGCTCAGCTATAGTAATGCATTTTCAAAGTATTGATACAATATCCTTGTTTTTAATAGTATCAAAGACCAGTGAGAGCAATCATCAGGTATTTAGCTCCATTAGTATTTGTCAGAAATTTATAGTCAATGTAAATAAGGATAATGCATAAAAATCATATCAGGCTAGACAGTTGTTATAAAAAGTATATTACCATTGTATCTCACCTGCCCCTATTTTGCTCTGTATTATCATTTGCTAATTCCCATGATTAGTTTAAGTGATGCATTGAATCCTCAGGCACTTAACTGATCCAAGTTTAAATTAGCATTTCCTGAATTATACCAGTTAGTAGTTTTACAAGACTTTATGTTGGATGTTGTAACTTTCACCTTATGGAGAATTGCCATCCACTGGGTGACAGAAGCCAGGTTAGAACAAGAGAGGGTGGCTAAACTGAATGAGAAAAGTAATGACTTGGCATTTATTTCACAGTCATTTACTGATTGCCTTCTATGTACTTCTATGTGTAGTAAAAACATTATCTCCTTTTTCTCCTCAAGGAAATTTCAATCCAATAACCTGCCAAAGTATCCAAGGAAAGTTCAGATTCTAAATCCTAATTCTGACTCATTAGTCATCTGACCTGTGGCAAGTAATTATTTAATATTATTAATCTTCACTTTCATAACCTGAAAATGGAGATAATCACATCTTGCAGAGAAGTTAAAATAATTGTAAAAAACAGTGTATGTAAAATGCTTAGGAGTTTGTCTGACATAGTAGATACACATGTGTGTTAATTTGCTTCACCTAGGACAGAATGCAAATTGTATAATAACTCTCAAATCTCTCACCTGTGGGAACTAGAAATAGGGCAAGGTACATTATGAGGCAAAGAAACAAGTATCATTGTATTCACCCTCATAAATTCTTTTAGGTGGAGAAAGGACTTGAAAAATTTTTCTCTCTCAGGGCCTTGAAAGGGCTCAACACTAATGATAAATAATCAAGGTAACATTCACAAATGTGTTAATTAATGTATAACCATGAGGCTTGGATATAGAAATTTGCTTTGATTTGAGTCAGTAACTGAGGGAGAAATGTATCCCCATTCTTTAGGTTCCTTTTGCATGACAGGATTTCTCATGCAGCCGGTATCAGCTCATTCTTCAGAAAAATATACCCTCCTAAATTAATTTGAACCAGCAAATGATTTGTTAAATTATTTGCAATAGCTCAAGCGAGCACTTCTGCAAAGGGGAGTAGAATTTATACTTGTAAGAGGGCTGTTACAGTAATTAAACAAGAGGATTCATTCCACCAGATGAATACTGTTGGTTTTCTGTTCCGTGAGAATGAAGGAAGTAGGAGGAGGGGCTCTGCCCCCATCTGTGATCATTTCTCAGTAATAGCTCAACATACAAGGTCATCTCCACCTCTTTCTCCTGCTAGTTGAACTCACGCATTTAAGGAACAGTGATACCAACTAATGATTACTTTCTCTAATAGTTCAAGTTTTTTTTTTTTTTTGAATTAAAGCATTAGTTGCTAGCCCATAAAATTCTATAGGAGTTTTTATTTAATGATATTCTCTATTTTTCCTTTAGTTTTTAATAAGAAACCCTCCTGATTTGCCTCTCATTTTCCCCCAAAGCATTTCAACTAGAAGATGAATGCTGATTACAGTTATCTGGGGGAGAACTGGAGGGCAACTGTAAGGTCGAAAACGTGGGTATATCCTGAGAAGCACTGACTCCTACAACCTGCTACTTTCTAGTTAGAAGCCTCTGAATGGAGGGCATTTCAAAATACTTTTTATAAACCTTGATGACCCAAGACCAATACTTTCATGTGTTTTTGAGGATTCAATTCCTGGGCTTGACTAGTTCTATCTTGAGTTTATAATTATAAATATGTTGTAAACAAAAATTTGTAAGTTCTATTACATGTTTTAATGGGTAGATAACTAAATAGAATACAAAGGGAAAGAGCCAGAAGTAACACAAAGAAGAGATTCTCTTAAACCAGAAAAATGGGCCTGGCACATTTGAGCTAGGAACACACCTTTTACTTTTGATATATAAGCTAATTACAATACCACGATGGGAACTCTCATACATTGCTGATGGGGATGCAAAATGAGACAGCCTCTCTGGAAAGCAGCTTTTTAGTTTCCCATGATGTTACACTTATCACACCACCTAGTGATCTCAACCCTAGGTATTTATTATAGAGAAAAAAAACTTACATTCACTCAAAAACTTGCACATAAAAATTTATAGCAGCTGTATTCTTAATCACTAAAAACCAAAAACAACCAGATTCCTACAACTGAATGAATAAACAAAGTGTGGTAATCTGTGCAATGCAATACTATACAGCAATAAAGGGAATGACTGAAATTAATAATAATGTATACTTGAAAATTGCTAAAATAGTAGATTTTAAATGTTCTCACCACAAAAATAAGTATGTGAGGTAATTGATATGTTAATTAGCTTTATTTAGTTGTTGCATACTTATACACATATCATCATTATAGTGTACACCATAAATATGTACAATTTGTATTTGTTAATGAAAACATGAATTAATTTTAAAAAGAAATGAATTATTGATACACATGAACATGTCAAAAGCACCATGCTGAATGAAGGAAATCAGTTTCAAAATGTTATATACTGTATAACTCCATTTATATGGAACTTTTAAAACAATAAGACTATAGCGACTAAGAATAGATCAATGAATAAGAGGAGTTGATAATGGAGGAATGTGTGACTACAAAGGAAAACACGGGAGATTTTTGAGAAGATAAAGCTGTTCTATTTCCTAGTGGTTATGGAAATCTATACATTTGTTAAAATTTATAGAACTGTACACAGTAAAACCAATTTTATTTTATGTTAATTTTGAAAGAGCAATAAAACAACAAAATTCAAACATTACACAACAAAAATAATCCATTCGTTTGCCACCTGAATGTCACTGAGTCTTCCAATTATCTGGTGTTCATTTGATCTTTCATATAAACAAATTACCTTAAGCTCCCATGGCACTTTTTGTGGAAAACCCAGCCACCTCTCCAAAATCTTGCATGGGTCTAGGAAACATATCATGATCCAGTTTTTTGCTTCCACTAAATTCTCAGTTTTTACATTCTATGGTTATTCTCTTCTCTCTGCTCTTTATATCCTAAACATAGAAAATTTTCCATTTCCTTCAGACCCCAGACTTATTAGGCTAACTATTGGGCTGATGAAATGGTTTTACTAAATATTAAAGAATACCATGTGATCTCACTTATATATGGAATCTATATAGTCTAACTCATTGGAGCAGAGAGTAGAATGGTGGTTGCCAGAGGCTGGGTGGGAGGGGGAAATGGAGAGATGTTGGTCAACAGGAACAAAGTTTCGCTCATGCAAGATGAATAAATTCTGGAGATCTAATATATAGCATGATGTCTATAGTTAACAATACTGTATTGTATACTTGAAATTTGCTAAGAGGTTGGATGTTAAATATCCTTGCCATGCACACAAAAAAAGGTAACTATGTGAGATGTTGCATATGTTAATTAGCTTGATTGTGGTGATCATTTCACAAAGTATATGTGTATCAAAACATCAAGTTGTATACTTTAAATTTGTACAAATTTTTTCAATGTCGCTTCAATAAAGCTAAAGAAAAAATAAGGTAGATTTTAGCACAGCACAAAGCAGATCATAACAAAATTGAATTATCAAACAACTCAGCCCTTCAGCTCCTTAGCCATACCTGCCACAGACCTTTGTCCATCCCTGTCACAGGTAATTTTTTTCACAGCTACCTTTCTGATGGCCCTGCCTGATGCCATGTTAATTTGATCCTCCCCCATCTCTGTATTCTTTTATCACTCTTATTCTCCAAATATATGTTATTTGTCATTTACAGCATTTTACTAATTTGTTATGAAATTAGTCCCTGTCACATCTTGCAGGAGTTAGGACAGGATAATTAACAATCACCTTTCACAACTAAACAGCAATCCAGTTAGGTGTTTTCTTAAATGAATGACGATTTACCTCTGGTAATACTATTACTCCCCTAGAATATAGCTCAATAATAATTATATTTTTAATAATTATTTTCATTTGGATATAAAATTATGTGTAGAAAAGTATATATAGTTCCTGTTACACATTATAGAGTATAGATTAAATTGTTATTCAAGTCACAAGTTGAAAGATATAGGTGATTGGATGGGTGGAGATTCTAGTACTCAGGATAAGAAAAATTCATAAGTACCTTAGGTCTATAAGTGGAACATATTACAAGGTTTGCCATATCTCACATTTATTGCCTTTTTTGGTGTCCTTGGTGGTGGCTTTTGTGCATAGAAAATAAAATTTGTAACTATGTTAAAATTTAAAAGTAATATTTGCTTTATGTTCAAATACAAAATGCTATTAATCCATATAATTTTACTTTTAATTGATAAATGTTATCATTCTTTTAGTAAATCTATCAAAATTTAACAATCACTTTTAAGTTAGACTTTGTAACTGTTAAATTTTCTTAAAATTTTAAGTTACCTTTATCGATTTAACATAATCAATTTTTCTTCTCAAGTACTTCAACTGCCTAACAAATAAAAGCATCCTAAGTACTTGAATGAGTTTTATAAATATACTAGATTAAGTTCATGTGTTAATTCGTGATAATTCTTATATTCAAATATTTTATCAAATTTAGTCATTATTTTCACTTTCACATTAAAATCAAAAGTATAATCATTTACTTAAATATTTTAATTATAATCTTAAAACAAACTTATGAGATACTCTAACGTGTACATTGCTACTAAACAACAGTAATTACAATTATGTGTATGTTTATTATACATATATGTACAGTCATACATGTCTATGTATATTTGTAAGAACAAATTGTTCTTAAACTTAACACCAAAAACATTAAATTATAGGGTCCATTACTTTTAACTTTTATAATCTATTTAAAACTTTTAAAATTTAAAAGAAATTTGCCCATCAATAAAATGTTAATATCATTTCAGTTTAGGTTTATTTTCTCAAAGAATTTTAGGTTAAATGCCCAATCTAGCAGAGGCTGTAAATGACATCTGGATGGTTTTTCCTGGGATGATAAGGAAAACATGAAGACCTCACTTACAATTGCTATGTGTCAACTCCAAGTTTATGCTCTCCAAATAATATGGTCTTTCAGCCTAGACCACCTGGTTTTATGCTAGCTAATAGATACTTCACAAGTATGACTTGGGTCTCAGACCATCCTAGGTTTCATTCTGAATTATTCCCATATAATCCCCATCTGTCAGGGCCTTAATTCTTAGGGGTATTAAAATTACTTCTGACTTGATTCTGGATATCTTGTATCTAGGTCTTGCCTTATGGTCAGGACAGTAAACCATGGCAATTATAATAACAAGTCTGAAATGTGGATTATTATTAGTAATAGTTTCCCAAGTGAGTTATATATTGAACCAGAGATATATGCTTATAAAATAATGCCTTCATCACATACATATATATGTATGTCCCAGTTTGGAACAACATTGTTTATAATTTACTGGGAATTAATATTTTTCACAAATTTCATAATTCCCTGTGCATAGCATAGTTGATTTATATTGAACATCTAAATTTAAATTATTTATTTGAAAATGTAAAATTTACCTCAATATATGCAAGTTTTTTTGTTTTATTTTGAAATTTTATTAATATTTGATAAATTTACCATGTAATTTTCCAAGAAGAAAGTTTCTTGAGCGGTACATCCTGAAAATTAATCAGTATTTTTAAATCATCTTATTGTCTTTGTTCCTGTGCATATTAATTTTACATATTCATGCTAATATTATGTTGTATACATTCTATTCACTTTATTATATTTTGTTTTAAATATATTAATTTAATGAGCATAAGTATATAATTATTTTATAATATTTTTGGAATACTTTTTTTTAATATTAATACTAAGAATCCCTAAAAGTGGAATTAGCCTGGGTCTTTTTGGATATCTGAGAATACCTGGTTGTAAGGAATTTTTAGGAGAATTAGGAAAACAGTGGGGGCTTCAAAAATACTAGATTCCTTTAACTGTAAATAATTTTAACTTTCTTTTTTTCAGATCATTATATTTTATATTATATTTTTCAAGTTATTGTATTTTGTATTACTTTATATTATTATACTATTAAAATTGAAGAAGTATTTTTCTATTAACTCAGATATAATTTCCCTTATTTATTTATTCATTCTTCATTTTAAGAAATATATGGCAGAGTCTACTATAGATTCTGAAGATACAGAGCTAAAACATGGTCTCTTTTCCCAGAGAACTGACAGCTTTTTTGAAAAGAGATTATTAATAAATAGACAAATAAGATTAAGGCATAAGGCCGGGCGCGGTGGCTCACGCCTGTAATCCTAGCACTCTGGGAGGCCGAGGCGGGCGGATTGTCCTGAGCTCAGGAGTTCGAGACCAGCCTGAGCAAGAGCGAGACCCCGTCTCTACCAAAAATAGAAAGAAATTAATTGGACAGCTAAAAATATATATAGAAAAAATTAGCCGGGCATGGTGGCACATGCCTGT